>VVHJ01015659.1:3990-22340 GCA_015107715.1 Tylochromis polylepis | reverse complement strand
TTTTCAGAGTTCACTGTTTCTGGTTGTGCAGGCGAAACTACACCCTTATTTTTCTTAGAACTTACATGAGTTTGTAGCCCTCACATCAGTCACAGTGAACATCCACCAACCTCTAAGTCTAACAAAATAAATAAACACCCTTTGTGCTGCTGTGTATTAATGTTGACATACTGGGTGTAACAAAAACCATCATAGAGGAGCCAGCCTACTTCCTGTTCATCGATTTCTACAAAAATTGGCTGAAGGTAAACAGGGAAGCCAATTCGGTCTTTGCGTCCGTTCGCCTAATGTCTGCCGATTGGTTTATTTAAAGATTTGCAACAAGACGTAGTCACTTGATAGCACTAGTTTCCACACAATAACTAATAACTGCTAAAAGCTAATAATCTTTAATTGTGTATATAAGAAATAGCCTGTTGTGGTGGTCTCAGTGATGATGAGCACTCTCAGCCTGGTGCTGCCATTTCATGCTTGACATGAAATAGTTGTATTAATTCTGAACTACATTATTTCAGCACCACATTTCACTTTTTGTGGACTCACTACATCGCAGATTTATCTGTAAATTTATGTCACAGGAATTTCGCAGATTTTCACTTGTTGCGTTTATCGGGGGAATACTGTATTTCAGCACCTCGTGTGAAACTAGGAGGTTTAGGGAGTGGGAGTTGTTGAGAGGTTTTTGGGTAAAACTCTATATTTATAGGTGCATTATTCTATCAATCATGGCTGTATGTACTTACTGGAGATGTGTTTTTGTGCATTTCTTTCATAAATTAGTATTGGTGTTTATTCCTTCTCCTCTTTCCTAAGGACCTGCCTTCGTTTACTCAAAGCGTGCAACGGCTGGTGAATGATCTTCGCTACTACAGACTGTGCAACAGTAGCCTGCCCACTGGCACCATCAAGCTATAGCACGATGACTGTTTGAACCACTCCGCATACCGACTGTGATTTCAAGGACTGCCTGTACTGACCACTTTCCCCGACACTCCTCCAGTTTAGCTTTGCTCCACCTTTTCAAAGTAACAGGATGGAGCAACACACATTGTTCGGTTAGGTAATTGGAGGTTGAGGATGCTGCTGATGTTTTTATTTGATTTCTACTGTAGAAGGTTGGCACATTATTATTTTTAAGGCAGTGCCCTCCTTGTGAATTGCCAATGAGTTTGGTGAGAAATGTAAACTTGGTCTGCAGTTGGCTTTTGCCCAGACCTGGAACAGTCTGAGCCAGGCCTTCTTTCCCACGCCTCTGCAACAAAGCTGGGCTGGGACAGAGCACTTTCAACTCATTTTGAGTTTTGTTTTGGGTTTTTTTTGTGTTTGTTTTCTTTAATGAACTGCTTTTATTCATTTTGCCTTTTTCATCTCCAAAGGAGACAGACTCTCAACTTAAGATCTTTCATATCATTCCATTCTGAAAAGAGACAACCTGCTTGAATAATAAAGTGCTTTTTTAATAAAACCTTTGACTGGTCTGTGTGCCCTCTGCTGGTCATGTTACAGTATTAATAAGGAGAATTTTTTTATTGGAGATTACATTTTCCTTTACTTACCACAGTCATCTACCTAAAATGTAGATGTAGATAAATGTTATTTATTTTCTTGTTTTATTTGTAATATGCAAAACAAAATTCCTTTTCCGATCCACTGGATCAGACAGAACAGGTCTTAAATCTAAGAAATGACCGATAGAAGCCTTGAGAACGACAACACGTAACATCACATGACAAATGTGTGAAGACTCATGTGCACAAGATGGAAAAGAACAACCATGCACCGTCATAAATTATGAAAAAATGTCAAAAAATGTCAAACTGAAGTAGTTGTCTAGCTTTGTGTATCCTAAGCTTTTTACATTAAATGTGACTGCTTAATATTAGAAAGCAGACTCTGTCAATTCCACTCAGTTTGATAGGAGACGATTTTGGTTACAAAATCTCACCTTGATGTTGATTAGTACTGTGCAGTCTAGTCAGCATCAAGTCTAGACTGTACAAAATAATTTAGATTTTGCTGGGAAAATGTAAAGGGAGCACTGGTTTATTGAAAGATCTGCAAACATAAATCAGTATATAAGGCAGAAACAGCTTGCAATTCTAACAAACTTGACAGTCAGTATGATCAGCTTTATTCTTCTACACTGTCTGAACTCTCATAGTCAAACTGTCTTGTAATGTGCCTAACTAGTCTTCAGGAATAGTTCTCCAGGCTTCTTGAAGGACGTTCAAAACTGTTCTCTGGATGTTGGCTGCATTTTGTTCTGTCCTCTTTCAAGATGATGCCACACTGCTTCAGTAATGTTGCAGCCTGGACTCTGGGCAGGCCTGTCCATGACTGAGCTAGGTGCTCCATTTTGTGTTTTTCTCTCCAGGTATAATTTTTACTACATTCCTTTATGATCATTGTCATGCTGAGTAATGAAGCTGTTGCCAGGTGGTATTGAATGGTGGATCAAAATCTGACTGTACTTTTCTGCATTTATTATTTCATCAACCCTTCCACCATGTTTTACAAATGACTAGACATTCACTGACCACTTGTATACATACATACAATGATTTGAACCAAAGTTTTCAAAATTGAGTTCATCACTCCATAAGACCTGTTGCCACTGACATTTATGTTGTTCTATGAAAAGGTATTTTTCCCCTTCCCAATTTCAGTTTTTAAATCATGAGCTGACTTATTAATGGAAAAAATTTATCCAAGACTACCTTCATGAATCATGAATTAATTGTGATTAACTACATTTTTTGGAAAGCTGAGTTCAGTTTCACTCGCCACACCCAGGACAGATTACTGCCAGACCTGTTGGATCAAGAAATCACTTAAACAGAACCTGTCTGACAAAGTAAGGTACACTAAAAGACAAAGAAAAAGCACCACATCATACCACGATCTAAAGAAACCGCTAAAAAACGAAGTCACTGACATCTCATCTGTAAAGGGTTACAAAGCCATTTGCAAACCACATTGAGAGCCATTATACACAAATGGAGAAAACTTGAATCAGTGGTGCATATTTCCAGGAGTTGTCAGCCTACCAAAATTACTCTTAAGAGTGCACTGACAACTCATCCAGAAGGTCACATGAGAACCCAAAACATCTAAAGAACAGCAGGCCTCCCTTGGCTCAGTAAAGTCAGAGTTCATGATTCAACAATAAGAAAGAGACTGGGCAAAAAATGACATCCACAGGAGTTCAAAGGAGAAAACCACTGCTGACCAAAAAGAACTCAAAGGCTTGTTTCACATTTACCAAAAACCATCTTGATGACCTCCAATACTTATGGGAAAATATTCTGTGGTCTCGTGAGACAAAATCTGAACTTTTTGGAAGGTTTGGGATCTGTTACATCTGCAAAAATAGCACAGCATTTCATAAAAAGATCATACCAACAGTCAAACATGGTGGTGGTAGTGTGATGGTCTGGGGCTGCGTTGCCACTTCAGACCTGGATGACTTGCTGTAATTGATGGAACCATCTTTGTCTAATATTAAAATTTGTTTGATGATCTGAAATATGAAAAAGTAATAAATACTGAAAAAACGAAGAAACCAGGAAGGCGACAAATACTTCTTCATATATATATATATACATATATAATTCTTAAGCTTGGTTTTGATGCTGATCAAAACCTTATTTCAGTGAAGTTCCAGTTACATTTACAGGTCATTTAAATATTTTGTTGAAATACCACCTAACAGTTAAATTGTAAATTGTGGTAAGTACCAGATCTTATTAAAGAAAATCACAGATTTGCAAATGTGAGCTGTGGAGGCTGAATGACTAACAGACATCTGGCAAGTACAGATTTCTTTAAAACAACAAAAACAATTTTCTTTGTAAATTCTAAGTCCAGTTTCGGAGGCAATGATTGATCATAAAAGCTCAATTTTAACATATTTTTGCTTCTGCTGCATTAATTTTTCGTCTCCTAAATGCTTTGTTATTAATTAGAAGTACACATTTTCAAAAAAGAAAAAAAAGAGCAAAATGAAAGCAGGATCAGTGTTAAACTGAGCTAGATTTTACCTGCAGAAAGGAGAAAATATAAATAATATAATATCTATGCATGAAAGTGTTTCTTTTTAAATCCATCGGGTTGAAAGTGAGGGGAGATTTTGAGTTATGCACGCGTGTACGTCAAACACGGGTCTGGCATCCCTGGAGTTAAATGTTTCAGATTGAGTGACAATGAGGAGAGACGCACAGACGGATGACTCGTGAGTTTTTATTGATGAGGGTTGACTTCACTCACTAGAGGCTGATAAAACGCACGTCACATTACGGCCATGCTGCAGCTGCGCGTTTTTAACAGAGTTCTCCAACACTTTTATTGGAGGACTCAAGAATCCACAAAAGGTCTGTTACCTGGTTTTCCTTCTCAGCTGTGGGGTGGATACAGATCTACCTGGCGCAGAAACAAATCGAGTAAGTGACTAATTTTGTACCAGCTGCTAAGTAAAGCCATTTGTTTTGCATAGTAGACAAATAGTATTAGTTCTTCAGATAGAAATTACGCGATTCGTTTGTCGAGAAGGGGTCATTTAAAGCACTTGAATGCAAATTTTAATTTTTTAAAGTGAATTTTCATGAATTACGAATTAAAAATTTGCACAGTATTTTGAATACGCGATTTTGACACAGTGAAAATGACAATGTCATTTTACAACAAAAACCTATTTTAAAAGATTTCTGTTGGCACCGAGTCTAACAGACTTTAGCCTAACTCCAAAGCTCAAAGTTTATTTGACCCAAACTTAACGGAAACATCTGGTAAAACAAACTTGCTTGCCAAAAGCCCGGGGTCATGAACTGGAACTAGGTTAGAGGCACAAAAGTTAAGCGGTGCGCAATACCGGCACAAAACCCGAGTCCCATACAACACACCCAAACCTCTGTGTCAGAACCAGACTTCCATCCAGCCCGCTGTGGTGTCGCTGTATGTCACAGCCGGTCTTAAAGATGCAAGGAGACTGCAGTTCTCGTGGATAGTCACGTGTGTATAATTGATAGCGAGCAGTCATTCATAAGGCACTGTGTGCAGCTTCTATTCTGTGTGTTCTGTAGCTAAACAAAAGCAATACCTCTCATTTGCAGTTTTGCTCAGTGAGGGTTGTTGGTCTGTGTTTGCGGTGCAAACTCACACGAGCGCGTGAGTTTATTTATAGTAGTTGTGGGGACATTGTCTTTTTAAGCAACTATGGGGACACATCTGTTGGGGGGGACAGGACTGTAACATCCCTTATGACTTTTTGGTTTAGTGATTTCGTTATGGTATATGTTGATATGATAAATACCACACAATATAATTTATAAAGTGAGACACCTGAAAACTTTGGTTTGGTAATTTTTTTTTATAGTCTTCCCTGCAGTATGGTTAACAGCCATTGCTCCTCTTTTGTCTCTGGTCACATCAGGTTTTCCAGACGTGAGGGAGAGGACTCTCATAGCTGTGAAACCAGATGGAGTTCAGCGTCGTCTTGTCGGGCAAGTAATTCATCGGTTTGAGCAGCGGGGATTCAAGCTGGTTGGCCTGAAGATGATGCAGGTATAAGAGTTTGAAATATGTGTGTGTGTGTGTGTGTGAGATCTGCAAGCTTCCTGTTGAATCTGTCTCTGTTTGAAAGGTGTCTGAGGATCTTCTGTCTCAGCACTACTGTGAGCTGAGAGCCAAGCCCTTCTATCCTAGTCTGCTGCATTACATGACCTCAGGGCCTGTGGTGGTCATGGTGAGTGCTCCTCTGTCTGCCTCCTTCGAGGATACTCCTGGTTACTTTTCTGCTTATTCTTGTTATACTTTTTCAGTGGGTTTACCAGTCTTACCAACGCATGCTGCTTTACTTATATTTAGGTATGGGAGGGGCCCAATGTAGTCCAGACATCACGTAAAATGGTAGGACACACTAACCCAACTGAAGCCCAGTCGGGCACAGTCAGAGGAGATTTCAGCATCCATGTCAGCAGGTAACCTGACTTCATGTCATTTCATTATGTGTGCTGATATTTGTGATATAAAAACAACTTTTTTATCATGAAAGAGTATGAAGGTATGCGTGTTTCTGACGTGGCAGTACAGTAACCATGTTGTTGGTCATTTAAAGGAACGTTGTCCATGCCAGTGATTCACTGGAGGGTGCTCAAAGAGAGATCCAGCTGTGGTTTCAAGGAAAGGATCTTCTGAACTGGGAATGCTGTGACCAGGGCAATATGATGGAGGACTGAAGATGCTTGACAGTCCAAGGCAGTGAGAATCAGTAATAACTACCTCTTCTCCTGCTGCCTAATGACAGTGCCACCACAGTTTCTCTTTCTAAGTAATTTACCTCATTAAGTGCACTAAGAATCAAAAGATTTTTGCTAAAGCAAATGTGAGATTTTATAATTCAAGCTACATTACCAACTATGCATATATACACATATACTGTAGCTGTTGCCATCTTAGTCTTAGCATTGGGTTATCATTGCTATACACCAACCAGCTACAACCATGGAAAAAATACTGACTGGGACTACTGGGCATGCACTTAAGGTACCCCAAAGGCTCAGTGGCTCCTGATCCAGAGCCTCTGCTTGTGAGTTTCTGCTTCATTCATGAAGGTAACTATCTTTTCAAAGAACGCAAAAGGAACAACAACCAAAAAGAAACAACATAAAAACCATTACATACAAGATCTCTGCAAATAGAGAGCAATATTTAGGTGCAAAATGACTTTAAAGTCTGCAAACAGCCATAATGAGATCAAAAATCCACACAAACAGATGTGAATTTTGGATCACAAAGAGACACAAAATGTGACATGTAAAAATGTTTCTCTACCTTTGGTTTTTATTTTGATCTGCGAGTCTTTCAGAGTGCCTGCCTACTTCAGCAGAGTCATACATCTACCCACTTTGCAAAAGTAGTTCAGTAATGGTATGAAGAACATGACAGAAAGCTCAAAGTGTTGACTTGGCTTCCAAATTCCTCAGATTATAATCTGATCGAGTATCTGTGGGCAGTGCCAGAAAAACGAGTCTAACGCACAGAAACACAACCTTTTAGGTTAAGACTTGAAGGATCTGCTGCTAACATCTTGGTGCTTGATACTACAGGGTCCAGGTAGAAGACTGATCAGAGCTGTTTTGGCACCACAATGGGGCTACGATATTAGGCAGGTGGTCTTGATTTTGTGACTGATGAGTGTATTCTTTCTGACTTAATAGGTTAATAGTTACTCTTTGTTAGACCAAAAACACACACAGATATATATGTTTCATATCATGAGATTTGATTAGAAAATATGTTTTGTTTATACTGTTAGTTCCCCTCCCCCACATCTGGCCCACTGTATGGTGATTATTCGCATTAACAAATATAATTATTATTTAATGTATACATAATTAAACTGTTTACTTGACCTCTGTCCTCGGATAACCTTAGTGCAATTTTTATATGTGATTGAAATTTTATGGTACATTTTTGTAACTGAAAACATGAAATAATCTTTCTACCTCTCAAGAAATAAAACAAGAGTTTTGAGGCAGGTGTCCTGCAGCACTCTCCATAATCTTAACTGAGTGCTATCAGCTTTCAGAGTTTGTATGTGAGTTTGCATTTGTAGTATCACTTTCTCCTGGTTATTTTTAATCATAATGTTTTTACTCTTTGCACTGCTCCTAAAATTGCTAAAGTATTAAAGTGATGAGTCTATATACAATTGCCATCTTTTTATGTATAATTTATATATAATATAACAACAAGCATAATAATAAAAACGAGTTAATATATGTATCACCATCTTAATACACACACACACACACACACACACACACACACACACACACACACACACACACACACATATCTCAGTGTTGTACATCATGGTGTTTCAGAGCTATAAGCATCCAAAGACAGCATATATTTTTGGGTTACAGTTGGGGTTTTTGTTTACTGTTAATGATACAAATACGTTAACTGTAAAAAAAACAAACAAACATGCACTGCATGGAAGGAATAAGGTTAAACTTGCAAGAAGATTTTTTAAAAATATAAAACAAACAACAACAAACAACAATAACAACAAAACACAATCAACAATGGCTCCCAGAGTATTTAAATGGAATTTCTTTTAAAATCTGTTGTTTTTGTTGATAAATTAACAGACTGTGATTAGAATATGAGCATTACCTTTATATTAAATAAGCTTTGATGTCACATCTCTATTAGAGGATATTTTAACTCTGTTACAATACATCACTCTTTTATTGTGAGTTAATCTTTAACTTTTAGATCCATCGAAGCATCCAGTTCTAAAGTCTTCGTGCATTCTGAGGAGGACAGAAGATATAATTTATTTTCACTTCTTAATGCAATTAAATTTCTTGGTCATATTTTTAAAATAATGATAAGACAATCAGATTTAAACACATCACAAAAAAACAATGTGCTTATAAAGTCTATTTGCTAAAAGCAAGACCAACTATGAAAGATGCCCACACAAACCACTGACCTATATTACTATGCATTGTGGATTTTGTAAACTGAAAAGTACAACGGCAATAAAAAGTATATGTACCCTTTAACCCTTTGAATTTTTTTTTCTTGGTGTTGTTGGTAATGTTGTTTGATCCAAGTATAGGCAAAATGTGACACATAAACATGGACTATCTTGTGGATAGTTTTATTTTTTTCTAGTGAAATTTGCTCTGAGTTACAACTTTCCAATTTTTTTAAAATTAGACAAGCTGACAAATGTTCTTACCCCAATTAAGTTTTGTTGACACCATTTGTCAATAGGTGTGTATACTTAATTAATTGGTAAATATTTAAATCTTGCATAACTACAAATACTTAAATAGATTATGTTTGGCATTTACTTCAACTTAAATGAAGCTATGACCACATTTTAGAAAATAATTTATACATGAGTGCATTAAATTTGAAATTGCTCACATTTTTTGCCGCTGTAAATCTTTAATCCGTTTGGGGCAGTGGCAATGATGCAAGTCTGTGCATAAGTCAAGGCTGAGCAAACAAAATAACTCAAGACTCACAGACCCAAGCATATCTTTGCAAATACACACAAACTAGTACATCCAGAAAAAAGAAAACACTGAACAAACCTCAAGCAGAGTCTTCTCTGCCATTATCTGGCTGTAAACCTTTTCACCCTCTTCTGGTGACACCGCAACAAACTCCTCCTTATTTAGGGAGAACAGCTGCGCTCCATTTAAAATTCCCAGGCTCTGAACAGTCCTGAGCAGGAATGAATTAAAATCAGCATTTTTGTGCTTTCACTGGGAAAAAGATCCTTTTTTTAATATTCACCTTTTAATTCCCATTGAAGAACTTTACTTGTAAGTCCAATTCATTACCGAGTAAAGCTACATATACAGTAAAGCTACAATACATGGGGTATTTTAATCCTTACTACACAACTTCAGGATCTTTGAAACCTACATCTGCAGTATTGCACACATATATATCTCCTGGCTAGCATGAGTGCTAGTGCTAATGCACAAAACCAATATAAGATATAAAAAAACTTAATTTTACATTTTTATACATATGTTTAAACATGACATTTCTTAGTGGATCTTGAGTACCTACTGTAGCTAAACATGAACAAATATGTTCTCCAAACTGAGTCTCTCTGAATGTGGAGTACTCACAGTGTGCTGAAGCCTTTGGCAGTAAGCCAGGCCTCCACCTCAGAAGATTTAGAGTCATAGTTCAGAGGTGTAGCGTTATCAGCTGTCTGTTGAAATGAGCCTCTTCTCCGGGATATCCTTTGTAGAAGCTCGTCATTCATTATCAGAACTGCAGAAAGAGGAAAAACAACTCCATCTGTATACACCTGTACAGTGTTAGCCAAAACTCTTGGCAGTGGCACAAGACTAAAGACTAAAGTTGCACTTATTTGCTGATAAAAGTTTATGAAACTTTTTAAAACCTGGTGATTGTTATTTCTATATCATAGAAACATGTAAAAAAAAAAAAATATATATATATATATATATAAGGAGCAAAGTACATGAAAGACAAACTTTGTGTCACTGCCAAAACTTTTGGCTGTGACAGAAGAGCTGCTCAGTATCAGATACATAATGACGAGTCAAAAGATCCAGATCCCTATAGTAGGAGATCTTCTCTTTTAAATTTTCATGGAACACATAAACAAAGAAAACGATAAAAGTGTCAACATCAACAACTATGAGCCTTGCCTGTGTGTTTTATGTGAAAGTATGAATTTATGTCATATAATGCAAAAAAACATCATGATTATGATTGTGAAAAACACTTTAGTTAGCTAAAGTAAAATCTAAACTAGACTTTGGGGAAAAATAAAAATTGCTGAATTACATTTTGCACGTACCAAACGAAAGTAAAAAATATATTTATATACCACGTATCCTTCCCCTCCACATTTTGTAATACCAAGCAACTTAAATTTCAAAGCACAAACACCTCTCATATTATAATTAAAAAAATTTTTTTAAATTAAAACCATAAAAAAGTTGGACCATTGTGTAAAATTTAAATGAGAGCATATTCCAGTGATTTACAAACCTCACAAATCTATATTTTATTCACAACAGAACACAGAAAAAATATCAAATGTTTAAACTGAGATACATTATCTTTTGAAGAAAACATGCTAACTCATTTTGAGTTTGATGGCATCAAAATGTCTAAAAAAGTTGGGACAGGGGCATGTTTGCTGCTATGTAAAATCCCCTCTTCTTTTAAATACTGAAGAGACCAGCTACTGGACTCTTGGGACAGAAATATTGTCCCTTTGTTGCCTTTGTTGTCAGCACCTGGCCATGCTGTTGTAATAACTGTAGTATGTGTTTTAACATTGTCTTGCTGAAATATCCAAAGCCTTCTCTGAAAAAGACATGGTAGGAATACTAGTATGTGTTGCTCTGAAACACATACAGCATTTATGGTGTCTTTCCAGATATTCCAACAACCTCAAAGAGGGAGATTTCTAAACAAAAAAATTTAATTCGTCTGACCATGGAACAGTTTTCCAGTTTGCCTCAGTCCATTTTAAGCTTGAGCTTTGGCACAAAGAAGATGGCTGTGTTTCTGGATCATGTTTACATATGGTTCCTTCTTCTTTGTGTTATAGAGCTTTAACCTGCATTTGTGTATGGCGCAGTGAACTGTCCACACACAGACAGTTTCTAGAAGTGTTCCTGAGCCAGTGTAGGCATTTCCATCACAGAATCATCCCTGTTTTTAATGCAGTGCTGCCTGAGTGTCCAATGATCCAATGATCACAGTATTGATTTTCAGCCTTATCCCTTGAGTTTTCTCTAGATTCTCTGAATCTTTTGAAATATTACACCCTCTCGTAGATGCTTTATTTCATGTTCGTGACCAGTTGCCAGATAGCCAGTTAGCTTTGCCTGTAAAATGTTCCTCCAGCTTTCTTTTTAGTACCACTTACTTTTCCAGGGATTTCTTCTTCCTGTACCAACTTTTTTTAGATGTGCTGCTGCCATCAAATTCAAAAGTTAGGAAATAGTAAAACTTGTCAATTTTATTAGTTTTGTATGTTCTATTGTTTATAAAATATGTGTTTATGAGATTTCTGTCTGTCCATATTCATTTACCTCTGTCAGTTTCATCTCCCTGCATCCCTGTAGATGGTAAAACCATGCTTTGAGGTCGCACTGCTGGAGTTGTTGCAGTGGGACCCCCGCTTGATGGGGTATATGAGTAGTACTTTGAGCGAGGGACAGGACCTGCCTTTTGTTGTGAAAAAACAGGAATGAACAAAAACTATATGACAGCATTAGCCAAGAAATAACAGTATGTACAGTTTCTGAGGCAGTGGCACAAATAAAATTCTGTGTATTCGTGTAGCTGTGTCTCGTCTTGTACCTGTGACTCCCTGTGCACCACTGAGCCGTCTTTCCCTGTGTTATTCAGAGCAGACATAGGCTCCAAAATGTTAAAGGGAACAAATCCTATCTCGCCATAGCTGTTCCGACACTTCCACCAGCGTTTTGATGAGTCAATCACCTACGGAAAGATGACTCTCATCAGCCAAGCTGTGTGATGTGTTCCTGGATCTGAAATCTACTTTGTATTCAAATCACCACCCATAACTAAGGGTGTGTACCTCAAGTGTTTCTCCTTTTAGCACAGAGAGTTCACTGCTGTTTCTGGCGACAAAGTCGTAACTGCAGCGGTAATGGCTCTCACTGTGTGCATGTCCATTTCCATCTCTGAAAAACAGATAAGATTTAAAAGATATGCAACACACGTAAAAAAAAACAAACAAACATGAAATTGGAGCCAGATATCAGTAATCCTAATCATGGTTTGTCAATAAAAGCACTAGACTGATTTGATTCCAGCCAGTAGAAATACAGCTGCCACAATAATAATCACAACTGCTGTAAAACCATAATAATGTCTTGCACTATTTGTATGTATTTACACTTCTTCAGTGGCTTACCTGGGGCTCTGTGCTGCCTGTTGAGCTTGTTCCTGTAGACTTTGTTTCTGCTTGCTTTCATTGAAAGCATCTACTTTGTGCTGAAGCTCGATGGGATCTTCAAAAGGCTGGCCAGTAGAGTCATGAGCCTGAGGCTGCCACCCATCCAGAAAGACAGGTGTATATGGAGGAACAGTCACACTGAGGTGGGAGCTGAAGAAAGCAGAACGAGCCTGTCATTAAAACCGTGTTACGCACAGTCTCTAGTAAAACTGACATTCACACACACACACACACACACACACACACACACACACACACACACACACACACACACACACACACACACACACACACACACACACACACACAGGGGAAATCTTCTACCATATGACAGAGTTCATATCACAAACATTTATACACCTAAACAAACACAGAAAGCACAGCGAAAAGTGAAACGTTATACAGGTGCAAACATTCACAACTTTACCAAAACACACTTTCTTTCAATTTCCAGCAAAATTAGTTTGCATAGAAAAGAATTTGAGGTTGGAGATCAAAGATAATGAGAGTCTGAGACTGGAGAGATTAAGGAAGAGAGGGAGAGAGAGAGAGAGAAAGAGGGTGGAAAAAAAGGTCTGCTGGTGTGCAAGTCTTATTAAATGTTCCTGCAGATGGACAGACAGGGTGTTTTCATATTGAGACATGGATACCCTCTCCTCTATTCTCTTGACTCCCACCCACACATTAACATGTGTTTCACATTCAATGCGGAGATGTGCAAACCAATGGCCAACCACTCTATGTGACTGGCAGCCCACTCTCTCACACTCACTCACTCACTCTCTCTCTCTGTGTAGTCATAGAAATGAACCTACAAAACAGGATCATGTCTTTGTGTTTGCATCTTTTATTACAAGAAAGGCAACCAACCAGCACACTTCTGTAACAAAAAGAGTGGACTGGTCTCAACTGAGGGATATCGTGGATGTCAAGAAGGCAGACATTAAAAAAAAAAAATCCTGTTGGTGATTGAAATTATTCAGTTCTGTTAAATACAGACCCCCAATCTTCAGAGGTTTACAAGTAATTGGAAAAACTAACATACATTTTAAATATCAGTTTTGCTTTAAATACTTGGATGAAAATTCTTTGCAGTCAGTAACTGTCTGAAGTTTCCTTGAGATACTCTCCTTACCCTTTAATTCAGTTCACCTTCAGTTGCTGCTTGTTTGTGGTTCTTTCTGCATTTAGTTCTGTCTTCAGTAACTGAAAAGCACACTGTGTTGGGCTGAGATCAGGTGGCTGGGTTGGCCATCGAAGAACATTCAGTTTTTTTGCCTTGAGAAACTCTTGGGTTGTTTTTGCAGTATGCTCTGGTCATTATCTATTTGCACAATGAAGTCCTGTCCGATCAGTTTTGCAGCAATTGGCTGAATCTGAGCAGAAAGTATCGCTCTGTATACTTCAGAATTCATCCTGCTACTTCTGTCAGCAGTCATATTATCAATAAACTTTAGCGACACAGTTCTGCTGGCGGCCACACATGGTGGAGGCAATGCCATAGCAATGCTTCCAACATGTTTGACAGATGATGTGGTACGTTTTAGATCATGAGGTGTTCCTTCTTTTTCATACTTTTCTCTTCCCATCGTTCAGGTGCAAGTTAATGTTGATTTCATCTGTCTGTTTTTCTTTTAGATCTGCCAAAGTCTAATCAGGTTTTCTTGTTCTCCAGTGTAACCAGTTGTGTGTGCACCTTGTTGTACACCACATTCATGAAAGTGTCTCTTGATTTTAGACTTTGACAATGAAACGTCTACCTCCTCAAGAGTGTTCTCGTCTTGGCTAGATTTTGTGAAAGTGTGTTTCTTAACCAATGAAATAATTTGTGATCATTCTATGTAGCCAGTCTTCCAGGCTTTTTGGTCTTCTTGAGGTGGCATTCCTTATGTCTAAGAATGTACCAGATTGTTGATTTGGCCACTCCTAAAGTTTTTGCTTTTGTCATATTTTTGATAGCTTTATTTTGGTTTTTCAGCCTAATGACATAGAGTCCTCCTACACTTGTACTGATATTTCTTTAGACCTCATATTGAGAATTGCACTGAAAGGGTATAAAACAAATGTCGAACACTTGGAATCGGCTCCAAATCTTTTGTCTGCTTTATGTTTCATGGAATAATGAGGGAACAGACCTCCGGAGGACATGAAACTGCTTGTCAGTAAATTGTACAATAAGCTCTAAGTCTCTGAAAACAGGTCGTTGTGAATAAAAAAGGGTGTAATTCCTAAATAGTTAGTGCAATACTCACGCTGAAGTCTTTGAATTTAAGTTGAAAGTCTGCACTTAAATCACCTATTTAAAATAGGCAAAATTTGCAAAAATAGTGTTGTTGTCCAAATACTTATGGACCCGACTGTAACACTGACATAACCACTTTCTTGAGTGTTGAGCTGATTTGAATGGCTTAATTCAGAAAATTCAGTTCAGCAAACATCATGTTCTTTTTGGTTATTGTTGCCATGTAGCTTGTAACCTGGAAATAACATAATGCACGTCATCACTCTGTTACAATAAACAATATTACGCATTAGTCCAGACAGGCTATGGCATTTGAGCTGCTTTAGACAATTGCTCCACCTCTGCAAGCTGCTTTGCAGCCCAGCTCGACTTTTTATGCTCTGTCTGATTTAATTAGTGTCAGATCGGTTGTCACTGATGACAGCTCAATTCTTTCTTATTGGGATCTCACGTTGGCTTTTCCCCTTTTGTGGATTTCAACATATGCACAGCCATTCTAAGCGAAATACTTAAATTTAGTCAAACTTCCTTGTAATACAGTTTACTTATTCTTAAGTTAAAATCAATTGAGAAAAAACATATTTTTTTTGTGTTTTATGCTAACTTTTTATGTTATCTTAAAATATTTGTGTCTGTAAGTTAGTTACCTAAAAGTTTGTGTTGTCTTTTTAAAAAGGTGACTGCAAAGTTACTAAAGTGAATTAATTTACACATTATGTTGTATACTTGTGTACTGACTAGAGATTAGCCATCTAGACTTGAAAATATTGGCTATGCAAAAATCATTAATTATTCCCATAAATAGCCTACATAAACTATGTTTTTATGTTTTACACTGTCATTAAAGAAAAGGGCAATGCCTTCATGTGTGCCTACATGTATGTCAGCAGGGAGTTAGTGCTGTTTGAACACATTCAATGGCGAAGCAAGGTCAGAGTGAGCGGATGCAGAGCAGACACACACATGTAAACATAAATACAGACACAAACTTAAAAGAGAGAGTGAGATAAAGGCGAGACAGCATGAGGAAACACATGGCATTATAGACAGGTGTAGGTCAGAGAGGAAAATAATGTCTGCGAACACAAACGTAATCACAGACACAAGAGGATTTGAAAAGGTGGCTGGCTGAAGAGAAGAGAGATGAAGCTGGAGGATGAGTGGGTGGGATTTGTGGGAGGGGGTCTCTCTCTGTTTAATTTACCCAGCTGGAAGACCAAAAGATCCAAGACAGAGCCCTTATGTCACCTACTGTACCATACCCTCCCAATTCCCCTACTTCCTGTCCGTGCTGGAGTGATGTCACAGGCCAGCTGGAGATGTCACGTCCACACCCCCAGCTCCCCTCTGTCCGTCCCCTCTCTCCCCTTTCTCAATGCAGCTTCAATCACTGGAGTCCCACTGTGACCCAGGACAGTCAATGGAGCACGTACCAAACACAGACAAAAAGGCAACTATGTGGACGCACCACATGCGCATACGTATTCTTAATCAAAGCTACATCATAGATATAAATCATTTCATTGTGTAATAAAGACAGAGCTAATGAATAAAATGCTAAAGGGTACAGAAACAAAACCCATAGCACTGTATAAACAGTTGATTGCTTTATGTAATTCATTTTTTCTCCACACAGTTTACATTAAAGAAAATAAAGGGGGAAAATGATTATAAGGAGCGCAAGAAGAAAACTCCAAGCTTTAGAGTGGATCTGTGATCTCACCACTTCTTAAAACTCTGCACCTCACTGCACAAAATATCCTAACCAGCCACAACTGCTGATCTGAAAATGCCCTCTCACAATAATTGAAGTATTGTATTCTGTTGTCAGTGGAATAACTGAAAACATAAGAAAGTTAACCTGCGCTTGCTTATATCAGTCATCACCACTTACAACTCCATTTGGATCATAAACTACTCATTTATAAGTCTTTTACGGAAAAAATAGTCAAATTTCTGGTCAAGAGTTAGTCTATTAACAGTATTCAATACAGTCTTAAAAACAGTGTCACTACAGGGAGGAAGTAAATGACAGATTTATGGCCCAGAGTGGCCATAAAGAGGTCTTGAACATGCTCAACCTCTTTGGGCCACCTCAAACTAATAAAATTGCTGTGAATTGCTGATACAGAGGAACAGAGAGGCGAGCATCAGTTTCTTTCTTTTTCTACATATAAAACTGTCATGTTTTTTTGTAACCTAACTTGGATATCATGTGTCATTCCTGTAATACTCTTTCTACCCAACATTTGACTCAGAATGGAGAGTTATTAAAACTGACAAGTTTTTTAAAACCCATTAGTGAGGTGTGGTGGTGAGCGGCCGACACTTGTTCCTCAGGGTTTGTGTTTGACCTGGAGATGTTTACTTTTGTATCACACTCGCTAAAAAAGAGAGGTCTGCAATAATGTTAAAGATCCATGGAGTGGAAGTCAAGTATGTGAATGACAACATTTGCATAACTATTTAACATTGTGATTAAAATTTGTGCTGTGAACTGATACACCACCTCGACTATGATGAATAATTACAAAGTCAAGTTCAAGGTCAATATTAAACCATTCTGTCACAATAACACTAAGATAACAATGACAGTCTTGTCCTTTACTGCCACTTCCAAAGCCATTCAAAAGTACCATTAGAGGGACATTTTCATTCTGCTCATTTTTTGTGAAGCACAGAACTCTGCTTCATTTAGCTGTTGTTTATGTGGGTGTGTACTTCTACAGTTTATGAGTAAACACTGTAGGGATATAAATCTTTCTATACAGTCACATTATGGGGACCCATTTGTGTTTTGGGAACAAAAAATGTTCTCGATAACTCAATAAATTTTAGCATGAAGTCTTGGTCTGGGTTTGGAGTAGGGAATTTATTAGAAGGCGAGTGTCCAGGAAATGAATATCAGAGATAGTCCATGACCTCCACCCACAAACACACACACACACGCGCACACACATGCATGCACACACGCATGCACACATGTATGCACACACAATGTGTTACGTGCAGGCAACAAGACCCCCCCAGTAGAAACTGAACACCATAATCTTCCTCTCCCCTGCTCTGAACCCATCCTGTCCCCTGCTGGCCACTGTCCTAAACCAAACACACAACACAAGCATGCACACAAGGATGCACTCACTCACACACACACACACTGCACAAACACTCTCTGAACTTTAATATCGGATTATGTTTAAATGATGCACATGTGTGTGTGGCATACAAACACACGCACACGCCCCGCTTGCCGGTTCTTCTGAAAACACATACATCCTTTCACTTTCTTTGATGGATGAGGAAATGCTCACACAAACAAATATACAAAACCTCCATCCCAAACCCCATTACATTTGTGTGCTTTTCCTAGAGCTTCAGTTGAGGCTTTCACGACCTGACGTATCCAACAGCTCCGCCTCCTCTTCTATTCTCTCTTTCTCTCTCCCAGATCAGGCCCTACCTGATTGTCTGCTTGTTTTCCCCGGTGGCTCCCAGCTTCCGTTCCCAGGCAGGGAGGTGGAGGTGGGAGCACAGCCTACGACATATTTTCCACCCCTGAAGGCCGAGGGCCAGCAGTGGTTCCTTCTGTCCATTGGC
>VVHJ01015655.1:11873-28805 GCA_015107715.1 Tylochromis polylepis | reverse complement strand
AAAGTGGGTGGGGAAGGGGGGGGGGGGGGGAACTCTGGTGAATGAGGACAGATGTTCCTTAGTCTAAAGGTTCCAAAGTGCCAAATATTGGCTAATCAATTATAATTTCACAACAAAAAAGTAGACCCCATCATGTAAAGTCTTGTCCTGAACCATGGGAATACTTCCAGCAGCCAGAAGATGACACTGGATCATTTTATCAGGCTACTGTGCATGCTGGAACCACTGGTCCAAGGTGATGTAAGTGAAAGGGTCTGTGTAAAAGAAGAAGAAAAAACTGATTGTCACTACACATTTTTGTAATGGGTGACAGGAAGGCAGACAAGATGACATTGTGGCAGAGAAGCCAGAAGCAAGCCAACAGCCACGCCAGGGGCAGGGACGGAGGGACGGATAAGCAGATGTTGTTCATCACCCATGGGTGGTGGGGGTAGACTGTGTGGGCTTGCATTTGTATGTGTGTGTGTGTGTGTGTGTGCATGTGCATGTGTTTGAGGAGTCACAAGGTGGAGGTGGTACATGAGTGTATATGAGTGAGCTTGTATATAACTGTGCATTTGTCTGCATGTGATAATGTGTCTGTGTGCATCACTGAGTGCACACTGTGCCATACTTGTGTCTGTGTGTGAGTGTGTGTTCCAGGATCCACAAAGTGCTTGGGGGCAAGGCACCTACAAAAGGCATCTGGCAAGGAGAGCCAAAACAACAAAGGTAACCTTGCCTCTAGTGATGTACACTGTGTACAGCCACTGGAACGGCAGAGAGGGTGTGTTGTGTGCAGATGTGTGAGTTTTAGTGGCTATGAGTAGTGTGTCTAATTTTTGGGCACCCGTGAACCTGAAATTGAAACTGATAAAACGGCAAAACTTATAGAAGTGACGCACAGATATAGGCTACATTAAAAAAGAGAGTTACTGTGAGTACTGAATAGAAATATTTGGGTGGATTCTGCAATAAGCCTCTGACAACAGCTTCATGTTAGCTGGTCAAACCTTACATTAATACTTCTGTGAGATAAAGCACTAGATACTGTAAATACACAGAAAATTCTGCATTTTAAAGCAGTCTCCAGCATGGTGCCTCCTTTCTGCAGAATCAGCTTGACAGGTCAAATGTGCAATGGACCTGACTAATGCACATCCTGATACACAGATAGGCTGTACGTGACTGGTATAGTTTAATTGCTTTATTGTTTGTGTCAAGTAGATGTACATGAAGTGGATCATCGAGCTGAAATGAAGTGAGTGAATGGGTTAGTGCTGTTTGGCCCATAGTGAGGTGTGGTGTGGGCAAGATGCATGACCGATTACTACTGTAGTACAAGTGGATGGCAGCATAGACATACTCCATGGTCATAACTGTAGCAGAGCCACAGCCAGCCTGAGGTAAAGTCAGAGTAGATTAATCGTATTCTAACATTATCTGTACCATCTAAACTGTGCAACACCGTGCGTTTTATAGCGTTAGTGCGAAATACCTCTAAGCAGGGCTGATAGTTGACCCACGTGCAATTGGAGGATCAGAAAGCATACTGGTCTTCTCACTCATTAATCTGAGATCTCTCACTCCACCACCTATGCAGTTTGAAGGCATCTGAGGGAATGTGAAAGGACAAATTTTCCTTGAGATTTCTGACAACAGCCTGTAAACATAAGGTAGATATAAACAATAAAGGAAAAAATGCATTATACCAGGCATAGAAAGATAAAACATGTTACTGTGACATCGGTGGGTTTTTATTCCTGTTTTGTTGTTCATGCCTCTGATATTATTATGTTCCTTGGCTTCAGATCACAAAGTAGAATTGTACTTTTTATGGCATTAAAGAAAAACATTACTAAAAAAAGGTAGTTGCTAACCTTTAATTAAGAAAACACAAGTCTTTAAATGAGTCATGTTATTGTTTTCTGTGATCATGACCAATGAACAGGTGGAGATCAGACATTTTTATAATGAGGCAGTCCTCCTCTTATGCATCACTGAAGGAGCTGAACCCTTTACTAGTTTGTTAATCTCTTTTAAATAACAGTTTTGAGTAATGTCTTTATTTGATGTTGGATAGCAATCACAGTAAATTCAGTGCATGATGTAAGGTTTACGATTACCTCAAGTACATCATAGTGAGTTTAACATGTTATAATTAACTCCAGACTCCCCTCCTAATGTCTCGCCAGGAGCATGAGTGAAATTTTGATTTCAGAGAGGTGCAGCCTCACAGTCATCAAAATTCCAAAAGTAATTGAAGTGCTCCAGGGACTGACCTGCTGAAGATCACACAGCTTCAAAAAAAAATCACTTAAGAAAAATGGTAAAAGAAAATGACACCTAACCATTAACTAATTGTGCATTTCTGATTTCAAAGAGCCACACTCAAGCTCTCACCACTCATCTTTCCCTCTCAAAGATAGACTGACAGGTATTTCAAGATCTCAAGTGTGGGAACCACTCCTACATCTTTTTCATGTTTTGCCTTGAAAGTGTTTCCAGCTACAAATAAAATTTACACTGCAGGGGGAAAAAAAAAACAAAAAAAAAAAGAAAAACATGTATCTTAAGCATCTGAGCTTATCTTTCCATCAAATATCCTGCAGGAGGAGTGCTCGTGGTAGAGCATGTGCAGGTGGGGAGGTTATCAAACTCTTGGCGTGAGGCAGTGTTCAACACAGTCAAACTACTCTGATGCCTCGCGCAGCGATTTGTCAAAATGAATTGTGGTCAAGAATCTTATTAATAATTTCACAGGCGGGAAAAAAAAGAAGTCACTGATCTCTCGTGTTTTTGCTTGTCTGTCTCTGTCTTGCTCTCATCTCTCATGTGTTGTTTTTACTTGTGGGACAGAACAAGATTTGAAAGGCAGGGATTGATTTGGAAATTGAGCTTTTACCTCAATTCATGCGTCATTCTTTAAAACAACAACGAAAAAATGTGTCTGTGACTCGTAAATTATTCTCCAATTCAATCAGCCAACAAATGATGTCCGTCTCACTTTCTGTCTATTTTTGCTCTTACCAAGTTTCTGTTGTGTTCTTAAAGCACCTCTCAATTAAATATGCCAAATTCCCTCTCAGGCAAACAGCACCATCTCAGCTGCAGGGCTTTGATAAATAGCTGGCCAGGTGCTGCTTCAATTTGTCTTCATCATTAATTTTTAGTGGGCTGTAACCTAACTGTCATTGAGCAGAAGCCCTAAGCAGAGGTTTTGATGTGTTCACGAGTGTGTATAAACTTAAACAGCTTGCACTTGCTTAAGCCCTCCATTAACGGAAAAGGCCTGAGGGGTTTTGAAGAAAAGTGAACTAGAAATACTTTTTTCTCCATTTTAGTTCTCTTTTGTGAGTGTCTTGCGTGTTAGTCGTTGAGGTTAACATCTGCACAATCAGGATGTAGTCATCTGACTTTTTTTTCCTTGGAGGAACAGAAGAAACTGACATGACGGCACTGGTTTTCTCTGATCGAACGTTGTTGCCGGATCTTGATCACCAACATGGAACAATGACTGCTATTGCTTGTGCAAGCAATAGAATATAATGTTCTCAGTGTGTGTGGTCTATGAGAAAGTGTATGCTGTACTTTTGTGTGTGTATTTAAAACCTGACTTGCTGGATTTCAGGACTATGCTGGCAAGCACCTCAACTTTGATGTTCAAAGCTACCGAGTGATCCATTGCACAGTCAACTGTGAATGTGTTTGTGGTGGGTGGAGGCCCGCAAGTGTTATGGGGTGAATTAAGGTAATGCCAATTCAGGTACTTAGAATGAAGCAGATGCACTCCACATGCTTGTGGTGTTTGGGTGTGTGCATGTGTTTTTGGATCACATCAAAGATGTGGATTGTTAAGGAGAACAGGAGGAGGAGACAGGTGGGGGAGGACAATGGCCCAGTAAAAAAATTGGTGTCACAAACCTGCGTGCACACCTACACACACAATCACACACACGCACACACACACTACTTAGCACATGCCTCAAGAAACACTTTTGGTTAGCTAAAACCCAAGTTATCATTCCCACTCTGTTGATTTTTACAAAAGGTTTAATACCAGGTTGTAAATGTGTGCATTTATATGGAGCTGCCAGGGAAGAGGAAAATAGGAAGACAACAGAAAAGATTCATAAATGCTAGGAATAAAGTGACAGGTAGATGATCCACTGTGGCAACCCTTTACAGGGAGCAGCTGAAAGAAGAACGCTGACACAATGGCATCACACAGTTGCTACAGATTTGTCAGCTGCACATCCATGATGTGAATCTCCTATTCCACCACATCCCAAAGGAGCTCCGTTGAGCTGAGATGACCATATAGGCCATTTGAAAGCTGTTTGAGGTTAGCCTGCTGGGAGCAGCTAAGAAGATGGGTACACTGTTGCCATAAAGGGATGGACATGGTTAGCGAAAAGGTCGGGTTCGCTGTGGTGTTTAAACAAGGCTCAGTTGGTACCAAGGTGCCCAAAATCTGCCAAGACAATATCACTCCCACAATTACACCACCACCACCATCTTAGAAATGTTGATAAAAATGGATGAATTCATACTTTCGTGCTGTTTACGCCAAATTTGGACCCCACCGTCTGAATGCCACAGCAGGACTCATCAGAACAAGGAATTTTTTTTTTTCCAGTCTTCTTCTTTTTGTAAGCCTGTGCAAATTGTAACCTGTTTTTGCTGCTCTTAGATAATAATGAGTGGTGCCCAGTGTGGTCTTTTGTTGTTGTTGTTGCCCATTCGCCATGTGGTGCATTCAGAGATGGCTCTTCTGCATATCTCGGTTATAATGAGTGGTTATTTGAGTTGTTGTCACTTTCCTATCAGCTTGAAATAGTCTGGTCATTCTCCTTTGACCTCTGGGCATCAATAAGGTATTTTTGCCCAGAGACATGCTGCTGTCTGGATATTTCCTCTTTCTCAGCCCATTATCTGTGAACCCTAGAGACGATTGTCCTGGACAGTTCCAGAAGATCAGCAGTTTCTGATATACCCATGCCAGCTACCAACAACCATGTCACATTCAAAGTCACTTAAATAACCTTTCATATCCATTCTGATGCTCTGTTTGAACAGGTAGTCTTGTTGATCTACATGGATCGTTGTCGGCATCCCCCAAATGCAATGAGTTGCTGTCATTTGACTAATTACATATTTGTGTTACTGAGCAGTTTAGCGAGTGTACCTAACGGAGAAGCTGGTGAGTGCATAATGTACAGCTTTGTACATATAATGCATGAAGCTTGACATAATGGGCTGTAGTAAACAGACAAATGATAAAATTTCCATGAACAATTATAAAGTTTTATCATTTTAACTTAAAAGAATAATGTTTTATGGTCGTGTGAGATTGATGTCAACTCATTGTAATGCAAATTTGTATCTGGCCAATGTTTTCAGTATTATTCGTAAATACTTGGACTGGTGTATGTGATAAACCTGAAGGGAAAATTAGGTTTATTTTAAACTGTGACCTGCTTAACCAATTTTCTGTGAATATGCTTAAACCATGTAGAGGAAAAAATAAATCAGTTTCATATATATATATATATATATATATATATATATAACTGATTTATTTATTTATTTATGCATGCAAACATTATCAAAGAGGCGACGTGGCCATATCCAGTTTAATGAACTCAAACAAAAGCATTCTTCCACCATTTTGTTAATCAGGCCTGACGGTTAATGAAGTTTTAATTTACACCTAATCAGATCTTGTAAAGCATGCCCAGTTGCCTAGGACTGTACAGGGACACATAGGATCCAAGAGACTGGCTCTTCAGAGACCACCACTCCATTCTCATTAATGTTCAAAGGTCTCTGTTCCTCCTTCTTGGCACAGGAATCTTCAGATGTGTGCTCTGAGCAAGTCAGTGTGTAATTTAAATGTTATTTTATGTCAGATCCTCTTTGTTATATCATTAACAAATGGGGTTGACAGACAAATGGGGAAAAGAGGGGGTACATGCAGAGCCATCAGTTGGATTTGGAATGTCAAATATTTGCACTCCAACCAGATGGGGTAAAATATTTTATAGGCTGTTACTTTACACACATTATTCTCCTGATGTTTGACTGTTGATGCATGACTATCAGATATGCTAAAATATTAGAAATAGTGGCTGGTGAGGAAAAAATGAAATGATTAAACAATGTCATGTAAAACACATACATAATTTTGCACACAGTCACAAAAGAAATCCTCACTAACAAACTACCTGTTCGTCATTCACTGTCATGCCTTCTTCATAGGTCTTTTCTCTTATAAAGCACATCTTTATGATGTGTGGTAAATCAAATTTATCTTATTTTTGGAGTCTATCACAGTCATGGAAGTGAGGTAAACCTTAAACAAATTTGTAGTCTCTCCATAGTCTAATATTACCGTGTAATGAAATGTGCTTTCTGTCATTACTCCCTTTGAAGAACAGTTTGTAGTGATTACGAACACTTTGTTTTGCTGTAACAATTCTGTGATATTGTTAAATATCAATATTGATCATTAAAAATTATGGAGAGGCAGTTCTTGTCTGCAAGATAATTTTATGAAGGTCAGATTCAGTTTTTCTTCATTTAGTTTTTTGTGGAGAGACAACATTTTCCTCTCAGAATCACCTCCATATGTGAAATCCTCAGGCCTCGCTGATTTACTATATTTTCCACAGTTCTAGTATTGTAGAGTACAGTGGGTTAAAGACTTTTATGGATTATTCAAAATAACAGCTTGACTTTAAAAGCTAAGCTGTTTTAACTTGAAACATATTGCAAAACTGAATGCTTTCAATTCTTGACTTAAATGTCTTTGTTTTTACATTTACATTTTACTGTTTTCATATTTACCAACTTCCAAAGCATTTGTAAGACATCTAGTGGGAAATTTACTTTAAAACAAATCAGGGACAATATGTTAAATAAGTGTTAAATATTCCCTGTTAAATTGTGATGGATAATCTGTTACTTGCATAACGTAAGAATATTTGTAAACCAAATCACATTAAAGGAAGGAATGTGTAGTATTGGCTGGCGACTTGTGACAGTAAAGTCCCGCTTAGAAACCTTTTAAGAGTAGTCATTTCTATGAACATTATATGTTGTGAATACCATTTTGACAAAAAAAAAAAGAAAAACTTTATTATGGAAGACCAACAACTGTGTTATGGAGGATTATTTTAAAATAGAAGTTCTCTGGTAAGTGTGCATTCCAATCTCTAAAACAACTCCCTCCCTCAATTCAGTCACCTATACTTGAATAACAGTGCATATGTTTCACTGATATTCAATCCACTCTGTGGTCTCTTGCTGATTTTTGGTCTCTTCTCAGATGTGATTCAGAGTATCATGTAAGTCATACCTCTCATAGGCCAAATGTCCTAACTGCATACTTTCTCATGAGAGAGAGAACTCAATCTGTGTATAGTGTGAAATCTATGATATGTCGTAGCAGCTCTATCAGCTGTGCCGCTCATTCACATGCTGTATTGTTGACTTAAAATAAAGAGGTTGGTTTCACTCTTCTTAAAAAGAGGAGGGAGCGCGCCAAGGTCAAGTTCCATTTAAGACAAGAATATTTCTAAATCAACTGAAAAATGTCCTCCAAGTGTACATGTCCACTGATGTACATCTCACAGATCAAAAATATGATCTGTGAGATGTACACTGGTGGAGGAGAATTATCATCATCAAGTGAAATACAATAAAGATATCTTGTCACAGAGATGGGAAAATCCATTTCTTTTTTACTTATTTTTTTAATAGTTGGCAACTTCCCTTCCAAAAAACAAACTAGCTAAATGTTAAACTCAGGCACCACAGTGATGCAGTTATTAGCACTGTTACCTCACATCAAGAAGGTCCTGAAGCCACCAGCTGGCTTGGGCCTTCCTGTGTGAAGTTTTCCCTGTGTTTGCATGTGTTCTTTCTGGGTACTCTGGCTTCATCCCATAGTCCATAGGCATCAGTGGATTAGATTAATTGTTGATTCTAAATTGGCAATAGGAGTTGTGGTTGTCTGTCTTTCTATGTTAGTCCTCTGACACACTGGTAACCTGTCCACGGTGTACCCCACCTTTCGTTGTATGACAGCTGGGATAGGCTTAATACTGACAGCTCTATGTCAGTAAAGACCATTGAACCTTTACAATTCCATGGAATTGGCCCATAAAAATAAAAAAAAAAAACATGCCTGATTTAAATTTTGCCTTCAAAGTCATGTTGTAATGATATCAGCTCAGCAGATATTTTTTTAGATTGCTCCCTGGAAGTCCACATACATGGAAGCCTTTGTAATACTCGCTAAATCCCATCTATAACAGTATAACTTCATTTTCCAAATATGAATGTGGAAGAAACTCCAGGAAGCCAAATCTGGCTACTAGGGTTGGTGGTGAGTGAAGATTATATTGATGTGGCCAAAAAGAACTCTGTCTCGGCAAATGATGGCAAGCGCCACAGTCCTGTTCATTTCTGCTGAATGCTGCCCTTCAGCACCTCATGATATTAGGGTAAAACTCTGCCTTATGTTTGCTCTGCATGCTTTATATCAGTTGTTAATCAAGACATTGTGTCATTATTCAGTGAGGAAGAACTTAAATAAATTAATGCATCTAAATACTCTAAATTCAATCACAAAGAAATGAGCCAATTTTAGAAGGCAGAAATGAGAATGATTTTCAGTTCTTGAGCCTTTAGGGGTTAAATAATCAGAAAATATAAAATGCCAACATGCTTAATCTTTCAAACTGAAAGCACTTTTGGGCTTAGCTTCTGATAATAAACATAGCTTTAGGACAGTTGAGTGTGGCATCTATCTTCCTCTCGCTCTCACTCTCTCAATTTCTGTTCATTCAAACAGAAGTAACTGCAAGTGCCAGCAACACATTTTGACATCTGCTGATGGTGGCAGTAATTCATGACAAACATCCACACTGCCTGTCTACATCCACATTTGACACAAATGTGTAGCCATCATCACTGCTTCCACAAAACAGATACAGGCCGGTAAGCCGCAAATCCTATTTTTGACCACAGCCGATAATTCTTGCAAAAACCAGAGAGTCAATATTTTATCACAGGGGTACAGCAAACACATGCAGATGCATTGTTGGTATGTTTTCTTCTTAAATATTGATTCCTAAGCCACTCTGCAGCCATCTGGTCTGTGGAATATATTCTGTATGTGAAACACACACACACAGCCACATGTGCAGATGCGTTGTTCTGTCTCTCAGAATATTTTACACACTCAAACATATGTGCGCACAAGCAGTCATTACCAAGATTTTAAGTGACACTGCTTTGACTGAGAGTTAGTCAGCTCTAACCCTTGTCCTAACTATAGCACCATAAATCAAAAAACAATTCCCAACCCTTTTAAACCTAACTTTAACTTAAACTTAACCCAACCCCAAAGCATATCTTCACCTTAAAATATAAGGTATAATGGTAATACCCAACTACACAATGACACATAAAGGTGAGCACATACAAGTGAATGTGAAAAACACATGAACCCACAAGCATCATCTTTTTTTCTTGCCAGCTCTTACACAAAGACGCACAAGGGCAGACACCCTTGCACTTGCCTCTCGCATGCCCTTACTCAGAGGGGAAACAGATTTCTTTCCAAAAACGAGTAACAGAAACACATGAAAGGACGTTCAATTTGTTTTGTTCTGGATTCCAAATGTAATTTCACATGACTGTCTCAACCGCAGTCGCGTTGCCTGCAACAATGGCCTTGTTCCACTCATTTGCCTCTTTCTTCATGTGTCACCGCTGAAGTGCCTTTGGACAGCTTCAAGCTGCAGATGTTGCTAGAGCACCTCCTTCCTCATATACAAGCACTTTTTTCATCTGCGTAATTGTATTAGAATGCACCTCCAATCCTCTGTAACAGAAAGATGTAAGCCGCTTCGCTTGCTTGTGGAGGGATCAACAGTCTGTCCTTTAAAAGCCTTGCAAAGCTGTGTGTGTGTGTGTATGTGTGTGTGCATATACAGTATGTGCATCTACAGTTCTCTGTGTATACACACTTTGCATCCTTCCACACATATTTCTTCACCTCAGACACACATACAGTCATACAGTATAAGCAGAACCACCTCTGTGTAGTGTGATTAGGTATAGCTGTCGCTGAATTGTGCTGAGCACAGCCAGGGCATTGCTGAGGATTGGGTAGCCCTGTCTCCACAGAGAGAGAGATCAAGAGAGAGTGAGAGGGAGATGGAGAGAGAACACACACAGACATGCTCTCGCACACACACGTATACATACACACACAAACACACACACACACAGCCTGTCTGTCTCCACTTTGTCTTTAGCCCGTCGCCAGGAAGCAGCTGGCCTGAATATCTGAGTGCCTTTAATGAATTGACATATTTTGGGTGTGAGACTTTGGTGATTAAAAGCAATAAGACTAATATTCCTGGGTTGGTTTGAGGTCAAAGAGAGAATTGTCCTACGAGAGAAAGAGATGGAGGAATGTGAGGAGAGAGAGCAATGTGCGTTGCAATGTGCAGCCTCCCAGTCCTCCCCAGTACAACTCTTGGGGAATAACCCTGATTAGAGCAGAGGGAGTACAATTGAAGCTTTTAGAAAAAGGGGAAGGAGTTAGGAGAGGCATTTGTTGGTTGGTCTTAGAAGTGGAGCCCCAGACTGCTTTCGTTTGAGGTTTGTATTTCATTTAGATTGTGATGGGGGCACACTGTAGAACTCTGGGTTTGACCTTTCAAAACTAATATCTAAAACATTTCTAAAACTCATGACTAAACAGACTAAACACAACAAGGTAATGTAGCAGTTTAAACTTACAGTACATAACATTTGGCTCCCATTTTCTGGAAGCAAGTACAAAAACACTGATGACCCTTATGATGTATGCCTATGCTGGTAATCTCTGTTGATCCTTGCCATTGATGCATGTCTTTTTTTTTTTTTTTTGACTGCAATCCTTTCACTTAATGCAGTTTTTCTTTTCTTTATGTGGAGCAAAAGAAACTTTTTTTGCACACTCTAGGTTTTTTTCTCCATGAGCTCCACCACAGTTGTTGTTGCTACAGCTTACCTAATCTCCATTACGATGGTCCACTCTTTAGTTTTGGCAAACCAATCATGGCAGTTGCTAACATGATGATAATAATTTATAACAACTGCTCATAAAAGGCTTAAGAATTTTTCCAATTTGTGTATTTGTGCACCACAGTTTGTTTTTTTTCCCTTTAGGTTAATGTGATCAGTTATCATAAAAAAAAATCACTACCTTACTATCAGTTGTAAAAAACACCCATCATGCCAAGGAACATCAGACATTACTCTTTATGTCCAATATCATCTGACAGTGGATGTAAGAGTGGTATGCAACAGTACAGCATGTCTGACTGCCACACAAAAGACTGAATTTTGCAGACTTTTTTTTATTGTGTGTTGATATGCCTAGCCATTAGTAACATGACACAACTAAAATAAATAATCCATGCTTTTCTACATAAAAAATCTATAGCTTTCCTCTAACCTTAAAAATGCCACCGCTTTCATGGTTAAATAAAGGATTATTTAAATGCTGGCACAGGATCCAAAATAATCACTGGCACTGAAGTAAAGGTTTGCAAATGTAGTTTTTCCAAAGTTGACATTGTATTGCAATGGGGTTATTTTGAAATTTCCATTAATCTGAAAATTCCTCTGATTTAATTTAAAAGGGCATGAAATGATATTTGGTTTGAACATCCTGCTTTCTCTGACTGTCTGTTAGCAAGGTTATGTTTTGCAGTCAAAATAACTGAAAGGGTTCTTTGGTCTTAAAGATGTTTCCCAACCTTTCCAAGAAGCTTCTCAGCTTCCTTTGATTCATAATGTCCAGATATAATTTGAAGTGATGCAACGTGTTTAAAGAATTCCTAAAGTGAACATTTTGGCAGCTAATATATAGAGCCTCAAACTGTGCCTCAAGGCATGTCTCCCAGGATATTTTCATTAAATGATCATCTTAGGTCACAGTGCTTCTTCAACACATTGATGCTTTTTTTTATATTTGTGCACTGTGCTATTACTCTGTGGAAGTAGTTTAGCTTGAAAGCTACAGTCAAGCTAAAAGTCGTGACGTTAAATATTATCCTTAAAGCAAAGCTTCATTTAATTAGCCCAGAGTCTGACAGATATTTAACATGAATCACTTCCCTGATATGTTTAACACAACACGTGATCGGAGTAAGAAGGTTCAGTGCAGACATGTTGTGATAAAAAAAAAAGAAAAGAAAAAAAAGAAGCACTTGAAAAATACAAAAGGAAAAAAAATCTATGTTTACCTCATCCAGTTGTTGCACTCAGTGGTATGAAAGCTGACAGTTGACAGTTCAGGGTATGGAGGTTTAACTTTAACATATCACAATTTGTAGAGCGGCAGTAACGTACAATTGATAGACAGAATCCTCCAAAACATACTTTCCCACATGTGCAGACAAACACACAAGTCCAAATTGAATATTAGTTCAATTGCATTAATAATTTTATATAGCACAATGCAAAAGTGCTGCTGGCTGCACATAAATAGCACATCACACAAATCAGATTTAACCTCACAATTCATAAGCTCATCCCTTCTGGCTTATTTTACTTTTTATCAGTCTGAAGACATCCTTACTTCAAACACAATATTGGACTTGCAGAGCTGTACTGGACACAAATTTGTCTATATCTTACAAAAACATGAAAGAAATGTCTTGACTCTACTCTTCTACATATAGTTTTATCAGTATACAGTATTTGTATGTATGCCGAAGACTCATTATCTGCATAAATTTGTATTTTAAGGCTTTGTTTTCTTCTTCAGCACTCAGTGACTCTTCACAGATTTCTTTTTGTGCCTTTGTGTGTGTGTCCGTGTGTGGGTGTGACCACTGGACATATTTATGTGGTGTATTGAGAGTGTGAAGCAAAAACCACCAAGTGGGACAGTAGTGACACTTACGTAACAGCGGCATCTTTTACCGTTCTGACCGTATGCTGTCGTATGTCACCACGCTGTCACTCATTCTGTTTCTTACTTTTAACAAGGTCCAGCACTGAGTGCACCATTTGTGTTTTCAAACAAGCATGTTGTGTATGTGTGATACTGAGATAATGTGATGTGTGCCATTTAATGTCCCACTGTATAATCTAGAAAAATAAGAGGTGTAGCGCTATCAGTGGAATTTCAGTTAAAGCGTGCATGTAAACGTAATAATTTTCATAATATTGTTAACAATATGTGTTGTCTTCATTATAGTGCATATACTGTATGTAAGCATATACTTAGATATGGAGTTGCATTAGTATATACAGTATTCTGAACTTATTTTTGTACTTATGGTATAGTTGTGAGCAAAACGCTATCAAATAAATGCACCTATGTTGCATTTGTTTTCACAAGCTACTTTTGACACACACACACACACACACACACACACACACACACACACACACACACACATGCACACACAGAGCCTTTAATAGTTCAATAAATTGCATTGCATGTATGTTGCACCTCACCTTTTATGTTCAGCTTTACAGGAGATTTCACAGCCGCCTTCCAATTTTTGCCTGATTGACAACCTAAAGGTGGAGTCCACTACTGGAAAGTGTTTACTCACCAAAGGCATTAAACATAACTGTCAATTAGGAGTGGAAGTCAAGGCTCCTAATGGCCTTGTTTAGACTTTTGTGCGGACATGTATTAGCGTGTCTCAGTCTAAGAGCGAGTGTGTGCATGTGCGTGTGTGTGTATGGAGTGAGACACGTGAGGATCACTATGAAATCCTGCACAGCTTACTCCCCTTGATCATCCAGAGTAGTGAACATTTCACCTGACACCTTTACGAGAGGACAGGACCCTGGACTCATTTTTAACGTCCCCCCTCATTCACTTTGATGTGTTTTATTAAACACAACTGCACCTGATTTGTACGCCTCTCTCTTTGGTCTCTCGGTTTTTCCCTGAATATTTGTAGCACTTACCTTTGACTCTGTACATCAGCAGTATTTATGGATAGGTCTTAATGGGTGAGTTTACCATGGAGGGTTTAATAGCATCAAACAGGTTAAAATAAAAGACAGGTTAAATTAAAGGCTAATGGTGCTTTTCATATTATTTTGCCTCACTTTTACACAAGACCTCAAATTTGCTATAAAAAAAATAAGTGGCATTGTTCCTGATATATCTTTATAAAGCTAAGTTCACACCTTGGAATTTCAGCTGGTTATTTTTTTTGTGATTTATATGCATTTAAAAAAAAATTATATCACTGTATCATGCAAGGAAATAGCTGCATTACATCCTAGATGCAAGAAAAAAGGCTAATTATTCTTGCTTCTGTCTGCCCATGATAGACTCAAGTGGAAGTCTATGCGTACTGGCTCTAAAATAATATGCAACTTTCAAGTCTTCTTTTAACATCTGGGCATCTGTAGCAAATCAGTCAACTGCCTAATAGTCTTCCTTAACATCATGTCAAATTAACACTGCAGCTCCAGTAAAAGACAATTGTAAAATAGTAATTGGCTACAGTGAAACTTTAGCTTCAGCAGGTGTGTATCAGAGATAAACGCTCGAGCCATTTTGGAGGAGAAAGTGTTGATAGGAGGATAAAAGATACACAAAGCTCATGAATTATCTGCATATGCGAGCGACTTATTTGATCAGCGATAAGGGGAATGAGTCCACTTGCTCTCAAGTCTATGCTCACATGAAGCCTATGAGCCCTGCGATAACATCAATGTAGTTTTCAATGACGAGTAGTCCTTAGTAATGATCACATCCTTGTTGGTAGGCTATTTGATGGGATTATGTCTTTATTTGGTATGCAGTGCATGGAACTAAAGAATATCTAGATTGGTTTAAATCATTCCCCAACACTAAAACATAGGCCTAGCCAGGCTTTATGCTTTATGGTACTGAGTAAACCGTCTGCTTTGCCCTTGAGGATCAATATCTAGGCTGTGTCAAGGGCACCCCAGTTTCTTCCACAAATAGTCTGAATGAATGTGGGCCAAAGAAGAGCTATTTCAAAAGAGTCAGGAATTCCTCTGCACAATTGTGACTAATTGTTGCATAAATTCACAATCGTTTCATAAGGGGTTTCACAGCTTGAGATTTGTCATGTGCAATGGCCACCTCGTTCCTATTTTCACCTGCCGTTGCTCTCGGTCAAACAAAGAGGAGGGGTGGAAGTTTCTTTTCATGTGTTCAAAGGTGACTGGTTGCCGAGCACTTTCTCTCTCTTTTTTTTTTAAACTGAAACAATAACACTTTTTATTGCGAACAAATGTTGACATTTGAAGGGAGCAGCAGCAGGTGACAGAAAGAAAAAGCAAGTGAGAGGCAGGGCCCCTATGTGCTCTCAAGACTGCCTCTAGTGCTATTTGACAACAGTGCCGTGTCCCTGGGGGAGCCCACCTGAGAATAAAGTATGCATTTCAATAAATCAGCAACTAATGAAAGCATTTGGACTGAGGAAGAAACTGGCCAGGGGCTATAACGTTCATGTCTTCCGTTTACTGCAGCAGTCTGTTAGTGAGGTAGAGGTAAATGATAAAGTATGTCAATTCACAACACTGATGAACCAAAGAACCTAGACAAAAAACCAAAACATTGATGGTTTCAAGAACAATCACCACTGTGTGAAACCAAAAATGACTTTCACACCATCCCTGGCAATAGTGCAACACTATTTTACTCTTAGTGCAAAGTATGCATTTATGTCACAAAGACTTATGTTAACTTAAAAGGTGGTTTAACTGAGTTAAGGTAGGTTTACCCTCCACTGCTCCCTTGGTAGGAGCTAAATATTACGTCCTTGGTATGGGGAGGGGTGGGGGTCCCATGACATTTGGACTGCTCCAAAGCACAAATTCAACTGGAAAATGAAGGATTAGCTTTTAGTCTAGCTGGGAGCAATGATGGAGGCCTCTTCTTGGAGGATGTCAGTGTTATATATTTGAGTATTTCATACCTTATACCACAATAAAGTGACAAAATATTTAAATTAATAATAATAATAATAACTAAAGACTACCTTTTTTCTTTCTAATTTGTTCAGTTAGCTGTGTCATATAATATCCAGCCATGATGAAAAGCAGTGAAAAGCCTGTCCGATTAGAGCCCATCACACAGCCCATTGGAGCTGGCAGATGCTTAGATAGACTTTTATGGATTGCTCAATGCCGTGCCGTAATGAAGCAGGCAGTGCTGACCCATCCTGAACCAGGCTAAAAAGCTCCAGGGACGGCCCCGCTGGGAGCCCATAATGCCCGATGCGTCCCACGGCTGTATTAATCACACTGAAAAATAAATGTGTGGCAGGGAGAGGGGAGCGGGGAGAAAAATGAAATAAAATAAGCATCTCGTTTATCCCCATCAAGGTCCTGAATATGTGACCGAGGGAGATCCCCTGACCAGACGCTTTAAAAGAAAATGATTGTCCATTTAGAAAGAATGGATTGTGCAATCTGTGAGAACTCATAATCTTTATGAAAAGTGAGACTCATCAAACATCTACCATCTGCAACTGACAAAATAAAAGAATAACGAGCAGAGAGAATTAAAAAAGGAATAAAAATGCAACAGTGTTAAATACACTTCTGTTATGAATAAAAGAAAGACTGCCAAAGATGAATGTAATAGTTGGGAAAACAGTTTAATATTTTCTCATTTGAATAATGGATATAATACCCCACCAGTATATCATTACCAGCGAGTTTTGATTTTATTTACATTCAGAGATATAAATTAGTAAAAGTACTCCTGATAACAAGATTGGGTCGCCTTTTCCCCAAATGCGTTTCAAATAAAAACCGTCCATAATATATATATATATATATATATATATATATATATATATATATATATATATATATATATATATTTTAAAAAAAAAAAATTCATTTTTTTTTTTTATATTTTTTAATTTC
>VVHJ01015646.1:16941-36522 GCA_015107715.1 Tylochromis polylepis | reverse complement strand
CCCACTCACAGCAGCCACAGTGTTGTTCCAGGCGGTTACATGTCATCTGTAATCCCCTCCAGCTGGAGTGAGCATCTGTGGGTGAAACCCGTTCCCCCTGTCGACGCTCCACAAATCAGATCCCTGCCACACCAGACTGTACCGTCACCATGCAGACTGCAGCAAAGTGGGCTTGAGTGCAAACAAAATACCCCATGGCCACCCAGACATTGCCACGCAACTCACCATGGAAACAAACATACAGTTGTGATGGCCGGAAAATACACCCCTTCTTCGGTTTGTCATTGCGGGGATGTGTTTTGACACACACACCGATTCAGTCATGCACACAAACAGGCATTTCTCAAACTTCTTGACTGAGAGAGTTAAAAATTCAACCTGTCTGGCCCAATCAGATCCAGATTGTTGCACAGTTACACTACTCCAGCCTATCACAAGATCAACATTCCAGACCCTAACTGGCAGGGGCCTCCGCGATTAATTTAGATGGATAAGTCTCATTGTTTTCACTTTTCCAGAATGTGAAAAAAAATCCTGCACACTTTTTGCTGAAGAGTAAATATTTTTGACTGCTAGGCAACAGGGCTGGAGCAGAGGTACTGGTGCAGATTCAAGATGACTTCCCACTTCCACTGGTCCCCGCCTGCCTCCCCATGCCCCCCCTCCTTACAGACGCGAGGATCTCTGCCACAGCTAATGGAGGTCTCCTCTAATGTCCTCCTCCTCCTCAGCCCCTTTGACCTATTTTGTCGCACTCGAGTTTTCCAGGACCGTTCCCTTTCATTAAGCACCATGAAGTAGATATTAGTACTTTGCATCCCGCTTTATGAGCGCTTCTCCCTCCAGTCTGGTGAAAGTGGAAAAAAACGTGTGTGTCGATGTCAGCATAGTAGTAAGAACAACATCCTGCCGTCTATTTTTGATTACTGCTGGCTTGTGTAACAGAAAATGACAGTTTCCCGTGCAGTAATAGACACTTTATTTTTGGCACTTTGTTCTTTGTTAAGAGCTGAATGACAAGTTTGTTTTTTGTTTTTTTCCATCTGAACTTCACAGTGTTTTGCTTCCAGAAATATAACAGATCAGCGCTTGTAAGAAGTTGTATCTGTAGCAGACAAAAGGTTTTACTACCGACTGTAAAGTGCATCAAAAGAAAAAAAGCAGGTGGAAGAACACATTTCCTTATAATTCAGATTTCTAACATACTTTCATCAGCTTAGTTTAAAGAAAGGCATTAACAGCCTCTACATTTGTTTGAGTTGAGAAAACCGGCGCAGACTACTTGTGAGAGCGACTTTAGATAGTTGTGATGTTTGCATGATGCTTGTGTTAACGCTAATCCACCAGCTGTCCTAAATTAGTGATTAAGACAGCAGTTTAATCAGTGCCAAAGCTTTTGGAATAGGTCATGGTCATTCACTGCACACATCAGAGAGTGGGCATAAGTTTCTGGTAAAAATTGTGCTTAGATTGTCACCCACAGGGAAACACAGTGTATTAATTATAATTTTAATTATATCCAGAAAATCTTCCATTAAAACTAAAGGTATAAAATATTATTTCTACTATTATTTCAAGCTGTTTCAATGCCACATTCAGGAAATAAACGGAGTCATCTGAAAACTTTTGTGACTTATTATTTTTAAGGCAAATGTCATTTCAGCTCTGCTGATTTGATGCTGAATATTTTTATGATTTATTTGACTCTGAAATTGTGAGGGGTATGTTTTTTGGCACCTTAAAAGCTTAGTTACACTAATACATGAATGATTTGGTATGTTTAGAACCCAGCCAATGTAGGATGTGTAAGACCAATTCTCATACTGTGATTTGAAATACTTGGTGAAAATCCAATTTATCATCCGATATTATTTTTTCGATCAGACACACTAAACTTAATCAGATTTTTTCCTTAATATTTGTTATATATTTTTTTAATAAGTTATTGCTTACTAAAAATTACTAGCATTACTTGTTTCAACTGCTCAGATCACATGGTCGTTTTGTTTGTGGTGTTCCATACAGATATTGCCAACAGGGAAGTTTCAGAGTACTATCTGGTAGACAAACTATGCAACATCAGTACTCATAATATTATTGAAGTGTATTTTTCTTGTCTCTTTTTTACTTCTTTAGTTTTCATTTATAAGAAGTTATAAATTCTGATACCATTATATTGGCAATTAACTAATATCAGTTGGGCTCTAAGCATGCTCCTCTGTGAGAGCGATATGTCTTCAAAAAACAGCAAAAAACAGTAGAACTCTAAAAGAGAGACACTTGAGCGCAATTATACAAAAATCACCATTAGTACTGTAATGGAAGTGGCAGTATGTTGAAAATATTTAAGCTTCAACATGTGTGATTTGGAGATTTGATTTATTTCTGAGCTAAAAAGTTATATCCCCTTTTGAGCAATTGAAAAGAAATAATTTATAATGAATGTACTAAAAATACAAGTCCCAAATATTATACAGCATTATACATGCATAGTATAATTATACTGCACAGTGGTATACTGACTTTCATAAATAAATAGTAACTGGGAAAAAAAACTGGAAGGAAAACAACTGCTACACTTTGAGTACTGAATCAGCTGCATGCAGTACTCCTTGTAAATGTGTAATTTCTAACGTGGCTACTATTTACAGCCAACCCAGGGAGACTTTTCCATTTCGAAGAGTGGGTGCTGCAATAGTTATACAATTGACAAATGAGGACACGGTTAGTGACCCTGGGAAGAGCGAATCAACATTGTTTATGTCTCGTGTACATATTCTGCCCCAAGAGCAAATCCTACAAAAAACCCAGAATAGCACTTATCACTTTTCTAAGGTAAAATAAACATTTTCTTCTTATGTCATTAGATTTTTAGAAATAATTTTCCAAAACAAAGCAGCAGCTACAAAAAAATATTTCATTTTGTTCAAGGCAGGATAAAACAGGAAGAGATAGACAGTGTGCCTTTGCCACCGCCAAATTCAGAAAACAAGTCTGTCTGGTCAGTGGTTTTGTCTCAGTATGAACATTGACTCTGTCAGGAAACAGCTTAGTGACTAAATGATTTATTTTAGCACTGGCATGGATAAAATGCATTGTTTCCCAATTTTCTGTAAACTCCAGTGTGGCACATATTGAGAAATTGAGCTTATGCAAACAAAAAATAGTTTTTATTATGACATTTTTATTTTCATAATAAAAGAAATGAAAATTAAGTTTTATAAAAGATGAATGAGGTACAAATAATTAACTAAAAAATAGTTTCTGTAGCTGACATATTTTGCCTTACCAGACAAAAGAAGGTTCAACAGATTTATACAACAAAACAGATACCAATTACTTACATTTTCCATTAGGTTTATAACTTCACCAGATAACGGGATGCTGACCCTTTTCTCTTTTTCACTCACCTTAGTTTTCCTCGTAATTGCTCTCATCCTTTGTCTGCTCATACTGAGGCTCTTTCCAAAGCTGTTGGCTTCTACCTGGCTCTGAGCTTTAGCTAGCTTTAGTGTTAGCCATTTTGCCTTTGTTAGCTTCTTTAAAATATCCATGTCTAGTTTAGTGAAGGCATTTTAAGTGTCTTATTATCCTTGTTGTTAGAAACATGTACTTGTAGTGAATAGTTTCCTAATGATAGCCTACGTTAGCATGTGGCTGTGAATGATGTGTACATGACTGTTTGCTTCCACCCCTGTGCGCGTGTTGTGCATGCGTGAAATGGACCAGCTCATAATTGGGAGGCTAACCCACCAGTCACTGGTCCGGGTCAAGAATGTTGGCAATCTGGAAATTCTTGTCCCTCGCTAGTTGAATGATCCTGTAAGAGAAGAAGTTAATTCAAAACAGTAGCCAGACATTGTATTTTCCAACCTGAAATTAATGGCCATTATAAAAAATACACAATGACTAGTCTACAGTATCTTTCTTCAGCCATGTGTGAGCACAGGCAATTTTGTTCAACAAAGTTAAAGAAAAAAAAAAGTAAAATTATGAGGTCTTCTTCTTAGGACCTCATTAAGCTGTCTTTACTCTCCTTTTTGCATCAAGACTGTCAAAGCATGTTATTAGCTGTGCATTGAATCCACCATCTTAAGACCGCTGTGGTCATGCAGTCCAGTCTTAGACTCAGGACTCGTGAATACCACATTAGCCACTGAATGATATTTAATAGTTCTTGTCGAAGCCGAAGCTGCAGCAAAAATTCGATGTAACAGCTGTGGCATGAGTTCATTATGTGGACAGTACTGTCTCGTTAAAGATGTAACAAATGTTTTGGTTTATTCCCGTAACCACAGGATAGCACAGAGGGTTGGAATCCACCAGTGTCACTATTACAAAACCACATTTGTCTTGTGATATAGACAAACAAAAGTTGGACTAAAAATTTAAAAGTATTTCTTAAATGAGGTGATGCGGTATCTCCCTTCAACATGATTCACAACTTACAATTTTTTTTCTTGTATGTTGTTTTGATAATCATGAATGTGATGTAGAAAACACATTTTGAAATATTCCTATGCATTCTTAAACAATAAAATAATTCAATCTCACACACTGGTAAAATCTGGAAACGCCATGATGTCACATGACATATATTTGTAATAATAATATGAGCAACATTGCTGTTTGTGGTCAGATGAAATGAGCCCTGGTGACTGTCGCAGTTTGTGGCTGTTTGTCACAGAATTTATGAAAAAGCCACAGTAAACGGTGAGTCTGCGTTTCTGTTTATGAAGTGTGATGAAGAAATGTCAGCGGAAAAATTGTTTTTATTATGTGTCTTTAAAAAGGCTCGACAGTTTGGCCACGCATTCTGTGTCTAGTTCATGTTTTGTATTATTATTGAAACAATTTTTTGGGCATGCTTTTTGCTTTTTAAAAAAAAATCTGTCTTGTTAGATATTGCACCGATGACATGAGCTGTTGGCATGAAGCATTTCAGCATCTTGGTTTCCACTGAGTGTAAAAAGAGTCTAATGTGAAATGCAGTCCTGAGCAATTCAGCAATGGTCAGTTACTGGGTTGTAACGGAAATGGAAAGCTATTGATTGTTAAGTGATTGCGGTCTCCTGCATGTTGTCATCAGCCAGTGGCCAGAAATTGAAAAGGGTAAAATGAGTGTGTGTGTTTGTGTGTGTGTGCCAGACAGAGAGCGAGAGGAGGGGGGAGGGGGTTTAAGCACTTCAGTAAGCATGATGGCACACCCATCGCTGCAGTATTATAAATCAGGTAAAACCTCTTCTCATCTGATGCTGATGATGTAAGCAGGTCTGTATCTGACTATTAATTCAATAATATTTATAATAGTGATTCTTATTAATGTTAATGAAACATCAGTGACTCATAACCATATATTCTGAGTGATTAAAAAAAAGAAAAACAAAAAAACTTCCAGTTGATTGGCATTTTTAAATGCAGCTCTGGCAGATCCGAGGTAGTCCAAATTCAATAGCTTTTGAATCCTTGAGGGATTTTCTTCGAATTTGGCATGCACTTTGACTCAAGGATGAACTGATTAGAACTGAGTGGGCAAACGTCAGAGCCACTGAGACCACAAAAATAAATTTTTTAATCTACAAAAATCAGAGGTTAACTTCATTGTTACATCACAACATTTTGTAAACACTAATGTCTAATATTTAACACCATAAGTCATGACCAGGAGACAAGATCAGATTTCACAGACTCTTGATTTGGTGGCATTCATTTTGTGTGGGCAGCTGCAGCTAGGCAGTTTCATTTTGAGAGAAAACTATTGCATTTCCCTTTGACTCATTACAAGCTGCTTTTAACCACCATTTAAACTGACAGCTGTAGAGCTGCAACAATTTATTAATCACTTGGTTAACATAAAATTCATCAGGAGCTGTCATTATAACAATAATTGGGTTATAGTCATCTTAAGTTGTTGATCTGTCAAAGAATGTCATTTCTTCTAATCCTCTGGTTAAAAAAAGATAAGGAAAATACCATTTAGCTGCATACAAAGACTGATTTTGTTACAATAGTTTTACAACATTGGGCATCTTTAGTACTTTTTTTGATTAACTGACAAATTTATCGGCTGTTTCCTATACTGGAATGCTATTAAAGTTATCTCTATGCACTCCCTATTCACATTCAATAATGTTGTCATGTTAAATTATTATGACAGAGCACTCTTTGGAAGGCGTTCTCTCTAAGCTAATGAAGGCAATGAGCTTTGCAGTATGATCTATGCTAGTGTGGTGTTCCAGGAGTTGATGACTATGTGTTGTAATGTGTTGCTTCAGGGTGTGGTTGCTTGGGAAGACTCTGGGTTCTGGCTCGCACTAGTCCATCACTACCACCACCACCTAATATGTGCAATCACTGCCACACAACTCAAGAATAGCCACATTCTGTGTGTCTTTGAGCTCAGCAGATATTCGAGCTATGTACACGATAATACTTTTATTTTTCCTGTTGTTATGTTCAAAGGAATGGCTGCAGTTTATTATAATGATGAAACTCTGGGTCCACGGCCAGGGGCTGTAAATTGTTGCACACATGTGCTGATGGGAAAATATGGTGTGTTCCTCTTAGCAGATCAAGGAATTACGTCTTGCCGTTTTAAAGACTGGATGTATAAATAAGGCTATATTTGTTTGGTTTTCAGTGTAATGTCAATGCTTTTTTAAAAGAACTCATTATATTACTAATTCATTTTAGAAATAAATAAATAAATAAAAAATAAAAGAACTAATTTTCTCGTGAAGGTTACACAGAAGTTAAATACTGCAGGTCGCAACAAATTTTTCAATATTGATTATTTTATTTGTCATCTATTATAAAAAATGTCACAAGTCGCCCTTAGAAGCGCCAACACCTGAGGATTGTTAGGGATAAAATGATGAAATAAAACTGTTTTTTATGATTTTTATATACACATTGCTATGTGCTCATTAAAGAGTTGGCACTCCATGTAATAAGGGTCAAAAGCATCGATTCAGCGCTATGATTGAATTGAATGATTGAGACATGTGCAGAAGCCTGGTTTTGTCCTAAAAACAGTTCTAAACAGAAAAGAATTAAACCTATATGCTGATAATTAAAGCAGTTTTTTTTTAAATTTGTGAAGCAGATAAGTGCAAATATTTGTTGATTGTGCCTGAAATTCACTGGGTAATTCAACTCAGACATACTTAAGAAACATAAGACATAAGAAACTGACCATTTATAGCAGCAACGAGGAAGCAGACAGGAGAACAGATTCTCCCAAATAAATATACCTTTGAACCCTGTTGTTAAATCATAAGTGGAGAGCTCCACATATAAGGAGAAGGTTGAGGTGGTGGAATGAAGGAAAAAAGTGAAGGAAAAAAGTGAAGGAAAAAAAGTGAAGGAAAAAAAGCTTTGTCATGAAGTCATTGTGATAAGGTTATCCAGGGCTAAATTTCCTAAGGCATTAATATGTTCAATTACTTACATCATATTTGTTTTATTGAGCGAGTCTTGTATGAAGAAGAAGATATTTTGAGCTTGCTCGTTTTGCTCCGTCTACGTCTGTAAACCTCAACCCTGTTGTACAGTCAGTTGTACACTCAACCAGTCAGCAAAGCCTGTATATCAGTGAAACCAGACGCACGCTCTCTCCTTTCTTGCTTCTCTCCCTCTAGTCAACCCGTTGCCATGGCAGTGGCCTGCTAGAGTCGGCCCATGGTGCAGCAGCAAATTGTTCTTGTCTGACTGTGTGGCGTCATGACAACACCCAAATCAGGCCATAAAACATCAAAAGATGTTGGCACAAGGCTCCTCAGATTTGATGTTGCTTTCTAGTTTTACTTTGCAACATGTTCGTTACCTCCATAGAGATTATATAATATTTGCATTATTTTGTAACACAGATCAAAAATAGTCTGCTTCATGAAATGATCAAGTAATTGGTGATTGCATTTGGTCTATTGGATAAAATGATTATGGTGAGAAAATAACATCGACGGTTAAAATTATTGCATAACAGAATCTGGATAAATGTGGTTATGATGTTAATCCATGACCTTAAAAGCAGCTTGAGCTTCAACAAACATCAGCCTCCCAGATGACATCCCTAAATCTGGAGTAATTTTAAATTTAAAGAAGGGAAAGTTCTGTAGTTCTGTAAGTATGGTGGTTTACTGGACTTGTAAAAAAAACAACAAATCCTGTTTTTACAAGTAAAGGTTTCATTGAGCAACAGACTGATGGATGCTGTTTAACCTCCTGACACCAGAGCTCTTGTTTGGGAAGCATTTTTACGTTTTTCTAGCTATTTGTGATTAACTGAACTGATAAGTAAGCTTTTTTTAAAAAAAAAGATGTTGTGACTTTGTTACATACTTATTTTTTTAAAGCAAGTCCTCACAAGGGGACACTGAGTTTGTTTTACAGCATAACACAAGTGGAATGAAGTATGTGATGCAGACAAAGCCAGAATGTAATGTCCCCATGTGTGGATGCAGGAGGTTATAATACTGTGTACACAGAGCTCTTCACATATATATGGGTCCATAGTCAGTTTATGTATCGGTGCATCCAGTATTTTTGTTACAGATCTGACTTAATTTGATCCAGATATTGAATGTCATGTAATCATCTGCCATCTGTAAAGTGGGTAACGAGTTGTGCAATAATTGACACTAGTTGATGTTCATCAAATAAATGAAGACATTTCCTCACAAATGTTGGTTATTTTTTTTGAGGCACGCAGACTTACTGGGTGGTCCATATAGTTATGCTATGTGAGATGTGTTTGCATGGGACGCAGCCGCCACATGTCTCTGGCAGGCATGCCATGAATGAAACATTGTTCATATCCTGTGGGTGAAAAGAAATAAGGAGATAATCTCACTACAGACAAACAGAGTGCAGTTCTAATTCTTGTACAGTAATATTATGGCATAGTAAATCATCCTCCAGTGGAAATTTACTTGTCTATGTTTCCAGCTTTCTTGACAGAGCGTTGCATAGAATCATAATTGTCGTATTTCATCCCCTCCAACCCTTCTTTCCCCTCCACTCTGCCCATCTCTTTCTCTACAGAGCGACAGGCTTCTGATCAAAGGCGGAAGGATCGTTAATGATGACCAGTCCTTCCATGCCGATATCTATATGGAGGATGGCCTCATTAAGTAAGTATTCCACTGTCCTCTTTTCTGCTCTGCTCACACCTCTTCCCATTTGGTTTCATCCCTCTACTTATAGTTCACCTCATCAACTATTTTCTGTCTAGGCTATGTGGTATCTTACTTGTTCCCTTTATATTTAAATGCTTCTCTCCTCTGAGGGTGCATAGTGCTGCTGCAGAAATTCAAATATTTTACTAGAGCTTCTCTAAAACCCTGAAACACAGATAATCTTAAAGTTCTTGAAGAAATTTAAAATCAAAAGGGCTTCTCTGGAAATAATTATCTATACCAGCGTAAAACAGTATAAAAAAAAGATGTGAAAGGATCACCTTGGGCCTTGAAGATTACCTTTAATATTAATGAGTTTAATCATGATTAGAATCTGTAGTTTCTGAATGCTATTTGATCCTAAGACAGTAGTGGTTGAAAACTGGTTGCTCCACTTGCAATGGTAGTTTTAAAGTTTAAGTGAAGTGCAAACATTGCAGTCTAAGTGAACACCAGCTACATAATGAATAGCAGTCTTATAAACCCTTCCGCCAAAATGCTGATGAGGAAATCCAAAACAATTTAAGAATTACGACATGAATGCAGACTGCTAGTAGTGCCGAAATGAAACTAACAATCTGAACTCGTAGCGGTAAGAGTTAAACTGATAACAGCTGTTCTTGACCCCGTCAGACCGGGCTGGGGTAGGACAGTGGAATTGTCTTGCTCACTTTCCTCGTTGTTCTGTTGCCACTTGAATTCCCAGTTGTCCCCGTTGCCCCTAAGTGAGGCAGCTCAGAGAGAGGAGCCCACAGAAAGACTGGTGTTGCATGATAAACGCCCACATGCCAGCGGCACTATTGGACTGTTGGCAAACTCACAGAGACACTGGCTTCTGCCTGCCTGTCTAACTTGTGTCCTACTTTTTAACAGAAGTGAAATGCTAATGTATTGGGACGGCGACATCGTCCCGCTTCAGGCTTAGCTGACTTTGTTTCAGTTAGTTAAGTTTTTTTTTTCTGCTTTCGAGTCATATCCATTAAACATTTTTCTGCCTTTCGCTATTTGGTCTTCTTTCGTGGAATAATTTGGTTCTCTGAATTTGAATAACTGACTTTAGTGGCATCTCAGCTTTGATAAATAATCAAAAAGTAGTAATCATCAGGGGAAGTAATACATATACTTTGTTTGTGTAACTTTATGGACAGGTTTTAATACAGTTATGATAACATCATCTTCACTTGACAGGCAGATTGGTGACAATCTGATTGTGCCTGGTGGTGTGAAAACCATTGAGGCCAACGGGAAGATGGTGATCCCCGGTGGTATCGACATCCACACCCACTTCCAGATGCCGTACCGTGGAACCACAACTGTGGATGACTTTGCCCAGGGATCAAAGGCCGCTCTTGCTGGTGGGACAACCATGATCGGTAAGAGCTGCAGGAAAGGTCATCCACACAGTGAAGCTGACAATAGTAAAGCTTTTTCAGAAAAAAGCTTAAAAGAGAATGCAGTGAGGGGAGGGATGGCTGAATGCCAGACAGAGGAAAAGAGAAAGGGAGGCATGGGAAACAGTTTTGGTCCCCCTACGAAAGAGGACCATACAAAAGACTGAGCGTGGGGGGCAATGACTGGTGGGGGTTATAGAGTGAAACACTACTCCCAAAAATAGGGCATCAGTGTTGTTCTTCCCTGTCTGGTTTGAGTACAGCTTTTTCTTTTGTGGGTTTGTGAACGTCACGTAGCTTAGGGATGAGACACTGTCACAGTTGGTAGATGCTGCAGTTTCATTAAAACTTCTTTTGGGCTGACTGCTCCTCTGCTGCCCGTTTGCCCTGTTTTCAAACAGATGAAGCCACTAACAGGCGTGCTACTGTAGTAAGCTCTGTTCATGAGCTCCATTCATAGAGGGATTATATTCCAGGTGGTTAGAAAGTGGAAATGTGTACTCTGCTGTCTGCTTGTGTGTGTGCGTGTTTTTTTATATTGTACATGTCTGTCTTAACTAGCAAATGAGGTTGTGTTGAGAGATGGTGAACAAAAAAAAGTGTTGACACTGAGCGTTTGCCATTGTTTTGTGTGTGTGTGTGTGTCTGTATGCGACTGCTGTTTTCAGCTACATCCTATTAGCATAAGCAGATTGGGTTGTCTTTAATAAGATAAAGAAGGCAGTCAGGTGGCAAGGCAGCAGGAGGCCTTATTCTATTACAGCTGAGTTAGATGTAGCAGGATATTTTGTGCACCGTGATGCTGTTGTATCCACAAACACTAAAAGAGACACGAACTCGTACTGTGTGCTTTTCAATCTGCACAGAAATTCATGCAAATATACACATTACATATGTAATTATATGTGCTTGTGCTAATGCAAGCAGCAGTCATACAAAGCATTCATGATGCATTTAAGAACTTGCATCAAAATGTGCACCATTCATATTACTAAAAAATTTGATTGTGGCTACTCAGCCAAATATGAAAGTAGGTAAAGTCACTCAGTTTTTTTTGTGCAAGGACACCTGTATCCAGATAGAGATGTACAAAATGCAGTGTGACATCTGACAAGGTTATTTCCCACTGGCTGAGCACTGCAGGAATTCAGACAGACAGCTGATTACGCAAGATAAACAACACAGGGAGAAAGTAAAAGCAACAGCAGACAGATCCTGATGCTGACCTCTCTTTGTCTCCTTAGGTGTGACTATGCCCACCCCACTTGTGTCAACTCTTTGCCACTTCACCTGTCGTATCACTTTTTGCATTTTTTCCCTTCTTTCTGTCTAATAATACTTGTCTTCCTTTATTCTTCAGTGGACCATGTGATGCCAGAGCCCGGTACCAGTCTGATAGAGGCCCATGACCAGTGGAGGCAGTGGGCTGATGAGAAAGCCTGCTGCGACTACTCTCTCCACGTGGACATCACCCACTGGAATGACAGCGTAAAGCAGGAGGTGGATAATCTCATCAAGGAAAAGGGTGGGTCTTGATTGTGTGCTATAAGAGCTTCATGGGGGAAGGAGGGTGCTTTGAGAGATTTTATTTAAAAGTAGTTACAGTAATTAAACTTTACATAAAACTTATCACATTTTATCTTTCTCTCATGTTGACTTACTGTTTTACAGGAGTGAACTCATTCCAGGTGTACATGGCATACAAGGACTACTACCAGATGAGCAACAGTGAGGTAGAGGGCCTTAAATGTAGAGCACACTTTAAAGACCAGGCTTTGCTATTTTAATGTCTGTGTTAAAACTCTATTTGTTCTCAGCAGCCCACTTTCCCTCTTGATGTGCAGAGATGGGTGGAAAATCACCAACAGTTCTGAAAAATGCCAGGCTCAGTGCAGAGTTTGCTTTGGTGTTGCTATCTTTCCAACTCGGCTCAGCAAGGAGATGGTGCTTTTGAAGAGACACAGCTGCAACTTTTTAAATCTGAAAGCTATTTTAAGTTACCGAAGGCCTAATAATAGTTTTGCACTGAAATGTTGAGGACTGTTGCTTTTGTCCTCAATTCATCATACTTTAGGAAAGGGCTCACTTCATGGCCTTTATTATTATTTCACTGTGTCACAAACTCCCATTTGCAGTCAATATAAAATGAGTCATTCCCAGATTTCCTGTAACTTCACAAACAACATGCAAAAAAGAAAAAGAAATGGCAGTGACTTGGCTCCAATGGTGACAAAGTGATTAAAAAAAGGACCACATAATTATTGTTCACAGCCTTTGATTTATGCGTACTTTGATTTTATAAGGACCTAAAAAATGGTGAAAAGCCAGAGGGTGTGAGGCAGGACTCTGTTTCTCATACAGGCGTACCTAATTTGGTTGGTCAAAGGAGCACATGTTTCAACTGAAATAGTCCAGCCTGAAAAACTGATGTCATGCAGCTCGCTAAGGAACTGTGGCACAGCAACATAACAACAACTGCAGTTCATCCACATGACTCTCACCATTTCTGGAGACCACACACAATAATTGCAGCGTGTCGGAGTAGACATCATGTAAATTGTGGGCTTCTTTTAAATTGTGGCTTATGGGTGACCTCTGAGTTAAAAAGGAGTGCCTTTTCTTTGTGTAAACAGCAAGGCAGGATTTTAAATATAAAAGAAGTGCCACTGTAATTTCAATGTTTCTGTGTCTTTCTTATCCAGCTCTATGAGGTCTTTACCTTCTTGGCAGAGCGGGGAGGCATCGCTCAGGTCCACGCTGAAAATGGCGAGATCATAGCTGAGGTAACAATGAAAACGAGTGCACTAACAGACACCTTTTCTTTTTCTCCATTGCTTCCTCGTTGCCTCATTTTCTTTTTTCTGCACTCTTGTGCCAGGTCCAACTCTGTGATATGTTTTTGTTTAGTATGATTCATTTCAGTTTAGTTCACTTCAGTTCACTTTTCTAGTCTTATCACAGTGCATCTCCACTGCTTAGAGACTAAACACACTGTCACCGATGAGAGGGAGACTGTGTTTCCTGTAGGACTGTAATGTGTGGGTGTAGTTTATACAGGGCTGTGCCGTTTTGTGGACAAATGAAAGTGAATCAACCGTAATAGGTGATGGATTGAGAGGGCCGGTATTAGTCAGAGCTCCAGACCATGCCTGGATTCTATCAATGTGTGTGTATGTGGGTGCGTGTTGGATCTGATTCATCGCGATTCCCAGCTCTCCTATCCAGTTTGCAACTTTGACTTGGAAGGAGTCTAATTCCCATCTGTAAGACCAACATGTCTGAACACTTGATTATGTCATGTACTGTACTTTAGACCACCTAAGATAGAGGTGTCTTGTTTAGACTTGCTGCCAGAGCTGCCCCTGATTATGTTCAAGCTTTTATGACTCAAAGTTCTAGATGCACCCAAGGGGCAGGTCACGTCTTTGCTTTTGCAGATGATGTGGTTCTGCTGGCTTCAACCTTAAGCATACACTGGAGATGTTTGCGGCCAAGTGCAAAGCTGCAGGGGGAGAAGTAGAAACTCTGAACCTGAGGATATGGTTTTCAACTCAATTTCCTAATCCAGGTTGGGGCAGGATCTTCTTCATCTTTGGCAATGAGTTGTGAACAATGGCCAAAAGAATATTAATATAATATTGCCGACACAAGTGGCAGAAATGAGCTTTCTCCCATGGGTGTCTGGACACGTCCTTAGAAAAGTTCAGTCTTTCTTCCATCTTACTCTGCATTAAAAAGTCTCTGTTAAGGTGGTTTAGGTATCTGACTAGCGTCCCTCTTAGGTGAGCGTTTTGGTGTTTTGGCTGGACCCCAGCTTGAGAAGCTCTCTGTTATAACAACAGGCATGGAAACAAATACCAAAGCGCAGCTTCTCATCTTCAAATGGCCAATAAATGCCGGTTTGAGATAAACTCCCCTCTCAAAACTCTTGTACTGCAAAGTTCAGTTACTTTTTTCCTGAAAGGGTTTGCAACTTCCATAATTCCCATGACCCATAACTTTTGCCTGACTCTATGTTTCCTTGGAGCCAGGCAAAGGAGATCAGCAATGCTAGATTTCTAAACGTTTCCAAACAGATTTAGCCATAGGGCCATCTACTGTGACAACTTCATGGGCATCTCCTGAAGCCAGCATATGTATTAGAAATGCACCTTGAAAAACTTGATTACTTGTGTTGCTAACATTAGGTTGTAACTGCTGTTTCATCCAGGCAGCCTCTTCTACGTGAGTCTGGGGAAGGGGAACAGTCTCAGCGCAGCAATGTTGATCAGAGCCACAAATTTGTTTTGTGTAGTAACACAGCTGGGATTCCTCTCATTTGTAGACATGTCTAGATTTTCCGTGTCTGTCATCAACAGGTCCCGCTCCTTGCAACAAAGTTTTTCTCCTCAGATAGCTGAGGAGAGCACTGACCACAGGAATGCCACTAGTTTCTTCAGTTACAGTACAAGTTGTCTTGCCTTTGGCTGATATGGTCTCCATCTTTACTTTTAGCTGCTTGACCAATCGTAGGCTTCCAAGACAGAGTATTACTGATTTTCCACTGGTATGAGATGCTCGCTTAAAGCCTTTTTTGCAGAAGCGTGTCACCGTAATACATTTTGACTTCACAGACAGTCGCTCTAAATGACACTGTGCAGGGAAAAGTGTAAACTAATGCCTAAAAGAATTAACCTGAAAGCAGAGTTTTTGCTTTTAGGTGATGTTCTGAAAGTCAAATTTTCCTTGCTTTGAGCCGTGCACAGACCCACATGTTAAAACTGCTGTTCATGTACAAAACACATGCAGAACTAATCAGAAACGGTTTATCATTCTGAAGTTTTTAGACCGATGAAGACCCCCCAGAAAGTTCTCCATACTGTACATTATGTTTATAAACTGAGGCTAACAGTTGACTTTTTGCATGTTTGTTGAACAGGAGCAGGCCCGGATGCTGCAGATGGGTATCACTGGACCAGAGGGGCATGTGCTGAGCAGGCCAGAAGAGGTCTAACATTCACACGCCATACACTATATTAAATATTAGCTACTATGCGTCATTTGCATGTGCAAGCATTTTGGACTGGACTGTCATAAACAAGGATTCAAATAAATTAGCCATGTTATAATTTATCATTTTTTGTGCATTGTGCAAACAATACAAACATGCTGTTTATGTACATGTACATGTAAAGAATCAGATTGCGCACAGTGACATTTTTGGACTGGTCCTCAGACACACACGTTGTTCCTGTTACACACATGTGGTTTCAGACACATTTGAGACGCTGGGTGAAAAAAAAATCTCTCATTCCATCCAGTTTTTCTGTGAATGTTTCTTCAGCAAACAACAAAATCAAAGCCACACTTTCAACTCAACAACTTGTCTGGCTTCACATTGAGTGAGATTTTCCATTCTGTGCTGCTGCAGAGGGTTCCTGTCCCACCAGTATCATAATGTCAAGTAGCTGATTGGAGTCTTAAAAATCTAAAAATTGGTAACATGATTTGATTGAGCAGGCTAAATCAGATAAGTGTTTTTCTATCAGTGTACACTGTCTTATTCTGTACTAATTCAGTGGTCATTGAAGCCAGACTGAACCTCTGGCCTAAAAGAAAAACGCGTTTGCATCATATGGAGGCAGTGACATTTCTACTCGAAACCTTTGTACAATTTTGTATTTAAATTCATTTTTAGTTGTCGTTAGCCAGCATTTACAAATATGGGGCTGAAGATTTCAGAAATCCAATAATCACAATAAAAGACCAGGTGCTTTTCATTGTGGACATGTGTCTAAAATGTGTCCAATATGTTTGCTTTTAAAGCCTTCCAGCTCGGAAAATCTGCAAGTACGGGGTGTTAGTCTGACCTCACTTAAGTTTCTTTTAAGCATTTGTTTGCTGATCGCATTAAATTTAACTGCCCAAACTCAATATAACTGAAATAATCCTTGACTTGCCCAGTTTTAAAATTATAAGCTTCTCCTTGTCGTTCGGGTTCAAAATAAATTATTCAAATGATACAGCTCCAAAAATGTATAATTTGCTGCGGTTGTGATATTTGAAGTTTGTTTGACAAAATCTTAATGGGAAAAACATTCCCGAGTCAACCACATTGTGCTGTTTCATCTGTAGCTGGAGGCAGAGGCGGTATTTCGTGCCATCACCATCGCCAGCCAAACCAACTGTCCGCTCTATGTGACACGGGTCATGAGCAAGAGTGCTGCTGACATCATCTCACAGGCCCGGAAAAAAGGTAAAAAGCAGACTTTGTCAGAGGCCTTCGTAAGGTTTTTTTTTTTTTTTCTGTGTTTTCCAAGACTAGAAATGTACATGCTGACTTGTCTCTGTTTGGTATAATGAAAAAAATATCCCAGAGTAACATTCAGCTTTGTTGTTCAGGTCTATTCTGTGGTTGAGCCTGTCACACACACTTTTCCTTAGAGGATAGAACAGATGTGAATCAAGAGCCTGCTTGGTTTAGTTGGATTGTGAAATTAACAATTTTTGAGAATGTGATGAAAACAAGCAGAGAGAGCAGAGAAGAACAATGTGTGTCTGAATGTCTTTGGTGTAAAGCCAAATGAGGTTTTAACACACCAGATTGCTGACCTCAGATAACCTTCTCTGTGCACTCAGGTGAATCCATTAGGAGCATTTATGAGCTTGACACATTTGTTTGGCTCCATTCTCGAGCTGTTCTATCAAAACCAGGAAATAATAAATGTATGTTAACGCGAGGGACTGTGAAGAAGCATAAGAGCACACATGTGTTAGTGACAGGACTCAAACCGTGCATGAAAGAGAACAACCTCAGCTGCAACTGAGCAAGTGGAATTTGTGCATTGCCAATGCTGGCATGGTCCCCCTGCTGGAAACTTTCACATGAATTACTAAAGCTTTTAGCGAGACTAAACTGCTGACAAAATAAAAAGAAAGGTGAACTAACGCAATTCATGATTATGCAAATGGAGACCCTCACATTTGGCACTTTATTGAGTTCTAACAAAGTTTTGACTGATTTTCCTTAACCAGGAAATGTTGTGTTTGGGGAGCCAATCACAGCCAGTCTGGGCACTGATGGGACACATTACTGGAGCAAGAATTGGGCCAAAGCAGCTTCTTTTGTAACTTCACCTCCTCTTAGCCCTGATCCTACCACTCCAGACTATCTGAACACACTCCTGTCCAGGTACACATCCCCTTTAAATCTTAATTTTGCATGTGCAGAAATGTTGATTTTTGTAAGTGCCACGAACACCACTGTAATTAAATAAATAAATAAATAAAATTATACCTATTAAAGTTTAGATTTTAGATGTAGATATATCTAAAGTTTGTGTTTCTTATGAAAAATCAGCAATTGTTGTGCAAGAAATGGATTTCATCTGGTAAGTGAGTTACTGCGTCATGTGGAAACAGGAAACATTAGTAATGGTTTACACTGGAAGGACAAACTCTGGCACGCTGCATACTTCAGTTACTTTCGGTCCCTCTTCTGTTTTGTTTTGCTTCTCCTGCTGAAGTAGAAGCATATTTACTTATGTTTACAGAACTTTAATGGTGTACACAGACTTTACTGTCCTGGTGTAATACCTTCAATATGCCTCTTCTTCTCTCAGTGGAGACCTGAGTGTGACTGGCAGCGCTCACTGCACCTTCAGCGTGGCCCAGAAGGCCATTGGCAAGGACGACTTCACTCAGATCCCAGAAGGTGTCAATGGAGTGGAGGAGAGGATGGCTCTCATCTGGGATAAAGCTGTGGTGAGGACAATCACATACTGACAGAGGCGCATGGTGATGTGTGATTTTTACTTTTATCTTGATTCATTTGATTTTTACCATTTTCCCAGAGGAACGTCAACAATTTTATGTCCCTTAGCTTTGTTTTAGCAGTCACCTGCAGTGTTTGTTTTGCTTTAATCTCACTCGGCAGCTCCACTATGTCACTTTCTGTGCTTCTTTTTACATGTCCACCTCTGTTTTTTCCGTTTAAACAGCTCACTACTCTTATTTTTTGTTCTCTATATCACTGTGTCCGTATAATTGACATGCAGCCTTGTTAAGCTTTGCTGTAAAGTGCATTGCTGGCTCTGAAATGTGGGTAGGCTTTTAAACATAAAACTCAATACATTTCCTTAGCACAAGTACTTAGAATCCTGGCTCACACCAAACTTGGACCGAATGTCGGTGGGTCTATTTTTAAAAGGTCGACAAAGGCTAGCTGTTTTCCCTGCTTCCAGTCATCTTCTAAGAAATCCCCCATTAATGACAGCTTCATATTTTAATGCTAAAATACTGAACTGTCACTTGCGTGTAGTATCTTATGTCAAGTGATTTATATGTAAGGAAAATGCATCACCTGAAACTGTTTTTATGGATGGTTTCACAAACAAAGTTTATTCTCAAAGTTTTAAAACATCCCCCATGCATTTACATTAATACTATAAATACACCAGTCAGTCAGTTGAATGCTGTAGAGGAACTAAGTCAGAAGAATGTGCTCCATAATGCTAATATATGGATAATGGATACAGTCTCGACATTTCTAGTAATATTTGCTCGTGTGTTGTGCTTGTTTTGCTCTCAGACTACAGGTAAGATGGATGAGAACATGTTTGTGGCCGTCACCAGCACTAACGCAGCGAAGATCCTGAACCTGTACCCTCGTAAGGGTCGGATTGCTGTGGGCTCTGATGCCGATCTGGTCATCTGGGACACAGACGCTATTCGCACCATCACTGCCAAGACACACAACTCGGTATGTACTGAGACCAAAGTTTCAGTTAAATTCAATTACCAGGTCCTGGCTTTTTTTTTTTTACCTCTTTTTTTTTCTTTGCTTCCTTCTCCACTTGTTTTATATTTATACTGTAAAACTATAGGCACTGTAACATTTCACAAGTTCTCACAAAAACCTTATTTGATTTAGTTGGTTAAATATAACAGCTGTGTTATCCCCCCCCCAAAAAAAAACAAAACAAAAAAAAACCCAACAAAAAAAAACAAAAAAAAAAAAAAAAATCTGGAATTCA
>VVHJ01015646.1:3810-16921 GCA_015107715.1 Tylochromis polylepis | reverse complement strand
GGGATTTAAAAAAAAAAAAAAAAAAAAAGATCAAAATTGTGCTTTAAATTGTGAGACGTTTTTTTGGGCTGGGGGACAGACAAGTAGAATATATGATCGGAGGTAAGTGTCTGCATCTGTGTGCAAGAGGCAAAGAAAAAAGAGAGACTGAGGAAGAGAGAGAGGGAGAAAGGGAAACTGGGAGTAAGTTAGGGAGGGAAAAAAAAGCACATTTTTGAGCAGCTTCCAGAGAGGTCTGAGTACCTCGGAACGGAAATGAATTCTCAGTGGATCTTCACTAATTCCACTCCACACTGGGCTCACCACATGACCAGGTCTCAGTGCTGAGACTCAATAAATTTAAAACTCCTTAATAATGATGAAGTAGTTATTTGTTTAAAAAAAAAAAAAAGATTTATGCCGTGCTTATTCAACAAAATCAGACAAACAACAAACAAACATCTGTCAATGATGCAAATGCTGCCAAATGTCTAGTTCAGCAGAACTGCAGTTAATCCACAGAGAATCTATGTGCTGTATAATCAAGAGGTATTTCCTTCCTCTATATCACTTTCACTTGCGCAGATCCTCCAAAATACATGAATGATTGGAAAAGTGGGTTTAAAGAATGGCTCTCATTGTATGAGATTCTGTTACGGTAAACACTAATATTTCAGATGGTTTCATAAAACCTTGGAGATTTTGGACATCTGTATACACTGCTTGTTGGCAAGCTACACGTCTCATAAGTAGAAAGCAACTTTGGTTGAAATGTATTTTCGATTTCATGGGAAACCTCTCACGCAATATGCAGCCTGAACCAGAGGTGATAGTGCAGTCCATTTCCTCCTGCTTTCCAATGCACTGTGTATATGTATAATAATATAGGTTAGCAGTTTTGGGGTTTTTTTTACATGAAAGAAATGTTTTGTCACATTTTCCTAAGAGAGCGAGTGGAAACGAGTGTAAAAAGGTCAGCAGAATGTAAATTAATAACCTTCTTAAACTGCACCTAATGCCATTTGAAATTTGAGCATCTTTGTGTGTAGTTATGAGTTCAGAGTTCGATACTGAAAGTGAAATTACATTAGAAATGTGAAACTGCATCCTGTTGTACACACTCTTACAGTTTAAGCCAAGGGCCTCACACACATTGTCCTTTGCACATACACACTATGTGTACAGTACGCATGGTATATATGAGTAATGAGGTTTCTGCCATTACACAGATGTTAAAAGATTCCTCTCGGGCCGCTCAGCAGCAGAGGAAGTGTCCACACAGGAAATTACGGCTTTAGCAGCCTAGGACAAATCCTGCTTTTGCATAAACACTGTCCACGAGCAGGGAGAGTATCCATTTGCCGAAAAGCTAGTAGTAGCTAAATTGATCGTAAGAATGATGAATTGAAACGTGTAGATTTCAGTTTGTCTTGCTTAAAGGCTCAGTGACATTGGTTTTTGTTGGAAGACGAGACTATGGCGCTGTCTCCAGATGGAGGAACAAGACGTGAAACAGAGAGAAGTGGACTAATAATATGCCTTCTCTAAATGTGGAGTACATCCATCGAGGATCCATGGGTTCTTACATAATGATGTCACCCCTTTCATTTCCTCCTGGTCGCCCTTCCAGCTGTAAAATCACTGAGGGAAACAGATGACAAGAGCACAGAGGCTCCCACTTCAAATAAATCTCTCTTAAGGAGAACCATTGCAGGCAAAAAAATTGTTTTTTCGTGCCCTGATCAATTTTTCGATGTGGGGCCTGTTTATCTTCAGTAACACGTTTTCTTTCAGACTACAGAGGAAAAAAAAGCTTCCGAAACACACAATCAAGTGCTTATTCAAAGACAATTTGTCTATTGGACATTTATATAAATAAGCACACATTTCATTAGATTATATGATGTTTTAAATATTATTTGGATATTTAAATACATCATTTCTCACACACACATGCACACCTTCAGCTACTTTTTGCACAATACTCAGTATTTTGCACATTTCCATTGCACTGTCTTGTGTCTGTATTGTCCTGCTCTCTCTAGTGTTGCACTGTTTTGTCTTGTTTTTTTTACAATTTTTGCACATTGCACTTTATGTAGTCCTGTGTTGATTGTCTGTTATATGTCATATGTAGCACCATGGTCTCAGAGGAACGTTGTCTCGTTTCACTCTCTACTGTATCACTGTGCATGGTTGAAATGACAATAAAAAGCCACTTGACTTGATTTCAGAAATCTTGGTTTATAAAAAAAATAATTGTCTGAATGTAAGCTACATTGTATCCTATTGTCTTCAAGTGTCTTGCCTTAATGGGCAGCAAAAATAAATGGGACCACACTGTGTTGGGGAATACTTTCCCCAAACTGTGTTATATCTCATTGTGTTATCAGTAAACCCACATCTGGTTTTGATTGCTTGTTATTGTCAACATAAAAATACATAGATGTGCATAAGGGTATTTGGATACATAGAGAAGAACAGGCAGGAATACTGTTGGACACTGAGGGCCCGCTTGGATTAGTCATGACATCATGTTTGGCATGCAGCGAGTCTTAGTTATGTCCTGTTCTGGCCTGAATTTGGATGGCAGTAGAAAACAGGGCCGTGTGCAGAGGAAATAAGCAACAATGGAATGAGGGGAGGGGACCATCAGAGATTACACATACACACACTCAAAAAAAGAAAGTTGGCACAAGGCAAAATGGAGGAGGATGAACAGTACAACATGGTTAAAAAATGCAAAGGATTACAGAAATCAAGCAAGAGAAAGCAAGGGAGTGAAAACATTAAGAAGTGGACAACTGGAAAGAGCATTAGAAAGAAAAGTGAAAGAGCATATAGAGCCAGAAGAAGGGAAGGGTGATACTACAAAGTACTACAAAGGCATCTGGGCCCAGTTGGATGAGGGCAGCTGTTTGTACATGCCAAACAGACAAGAACTGTTTGGCATGTACAGAACTAGGTGATGAATGATAAAGAATCAGGGAAAGAGAGTTAAGTTTTAACCTCTTCTCCTCAGTCCTTGAAGAGTACATTTAGCACATAACTAATAGGAAACTTTATCTAATAAACTTTATTTGACAAACAAATCTTTGACAATGTCATATGTGTGCTTTAGGCTGCTGAATACAATATCTTTGAGGGCATGGAGCTGCGTGGCGCCCCACTAGTGGTGATTTGCCAGGGTAAGATCGTTTTGGAAGATGGAAACCTTCACGCCACCTCCGGAGTGGGCCGCTTCATTCCCTGCTCTCCCTTCCCTGACTTCGCCTATAAGCGTATTAAAGCCAGGAAGCAGGTAAGTGCAGGTTATTCTTCTTTTACAGCCTACGTTTTACATGTTGTAATATAGTTAGAGAATGAAACTTGGATAACATGTTTAATACAAACCTACCCTTAAAAATTAAGATACTTAAATTTATCTATAAGGCTTAACCCACATCAACTGCATCACAGTACTCACTGCACTGTTAGATTGCCAGAATTTTTTTCTTAACTTTACATAACAAGAAAACCATAGAATACAAAGGAAAGCAAAAAGAAACTTAGTGAAGGACTTTAAGGCCTTCTAGGATGTACCTAAAGGAAAGGAGAGTCTAGGGTGAAATGGAAGTAAGGATGATGGGGAGAAAAGAGGGCAGCAAGGGAGAAGGCAATGAAGTGGGATGTGGGGGAGATATAATAACTCTGACATCACCCTCCAAGGTTCAGCCACAGGGCAGTGACTGTGCTTAGGCACTGTAAGGTCCATACTCTGAGGGTGGTCATGGCTTTGTCAACTCGGATTAATAAAGATACATTGACTTTGGATTTGAATAACACTTTTAGAGAGACCTACCGCACACACTAAGAGGATTACTCATACTATTAAACTTCCATTTTAACTTTAGACTCTCGATTTTAAAAGATATTTAGGAAGGTGGCTTTGATTACGGCGAAAGCCACTGAGTAGCTGAGGATAGAGAGAGCTTGATGCTTTCTTGCTTTCTCTTTACATGCTTGATGCTTCATACTCAGCATACAGACATGGGAGTGGTACCAGTTGGCAGTAAGGTGAAAAATGTATTGTCCATATTGATTATTTATTTCCTAAATAGGTGGGAAATCATTTCACTTGTGAAAGTATCAGAATAGAAGAAGATATACATGTAGAAACTTAGAGAACCCAAAGGTAAATTAAATGTTTATGTGCACTCAAGGCCAAACCCAGAAAGCTACTGTAGTTAAGTAGCGCTATTTCATTAGACACCCACCCTAAAGTATTACTCATCCGTTCAAAGTGTGAGAAATGAGCCCATTTAACCATGTGATTTATAGCATCTTATACTTAAAGCAGCCCCTGCTTTCTGCTCTCTTGCCATCTTTCTTACGGCCCGAGAAATCTCCGAGCCCAACAGTTTCTTAATTCACAGCTGGCTGCTGATGAAAAAATGGAGCTGTAGTAACAGTGTGCTGTTTGTCTTGGTAGCAGTCACTGTTATGCTTTTCTTCATTCACAGATGTCTCTTTTTAAGTCTTGACCGAGCTTCCAAGATTCCACTGAGTCACGCCACTGACAGACATACAGACAATGGCTTTTCACAGGCAGCTAATAGTTTCAACTTGATTTGAAAGCTTATAAATACATAATTGTATTTTGGTGACTCTTCTGTTCTATAATCTCGAGAAAGGCTTGATTATGTGTGTTCGTGTTTCAGTTTGCATGTTTCTGTGTATGTTTGTGTGGATTTGTAAATCTGGAACTGACTCTTGGCAGGAAAAGATGCATATATAATTTAGACACACAAACAGTTATACAGACAGCCATGTAATGCTAAACATGTGTGAACCTAGTTGCATTTAACCTTTTGTTGTACAGCAAAATGCCAGAATGTTTCTCCTAGTGCCTGCATGTTGGATCTGTTTCTACATCCTGCTATGCTTTATGTTTCTTCTCACCATCTCTGTATCTGCTCTTTCTGTTTGTCCTGTAGTTGGCTGTTCTGAGGGCAGTGCCCAGGGGAATGTACGACGGCCCAGTTTCTGAATTCTCCATGTCCCGTGGTGGTACCCCCTCGGCCTCGGCCCGTACTTCTCCAACCAAACAGCCTGTCAGAAACCTGCACCAGTCTGGATTTAGTCTAGCAGGTAACCCTGCGCCATGCGGTGAGCCCACTTTCTTAATAGAACAACAATCCCTCTGTTACCCAGTCATTTCTTCCACGTATCTGTCCACATACTGTACGTACAAACATTAGAGGAGCATCCATGGTCATCAGCTAAACCACCCTCATACTCCTCTTCTATTTTAACTCAGTTACTACTTCATTTTATGAAGTCGGATAGCGGTCATGTGATTCTCATCATGTCTTTGCGTTTTGTAAAGGATTTATTAAAGGTCCTAATAATGTCTTATTATCTTGTTTCATGCATTATAATGTGCACAGTATGGCATGCATTTGCCTGCAGTACATAATGCTCCAAAAAGAGCTTGACAGTTTGTCTGTTTGTGCATTTGATTAAGACAGTTGCTTGAGTTCTTTTGAGTCTGAATGAAGACTCTATTAAATTAAATTTATGGCACAGTCAGTAAAAGTTTTCACTTTAGTGTTGTTCGATATAAAGTCAACATGACCCTGGATTAAACATGCCTTTGATGTAAAAAGCATTTTAATTGGTACTGTGCAAAAGTCTTGATCCACTTTTTTATTTCTTTATATTTTGCTTCCAAGAAGCAAGACAATTTTGTAATTTTTTTTTTCTAGCTTAAGCTTGAGCAGTAGTTCTCCAGGTTTTCTGAAGGTCTTTCAAAGTTTTCACTCATTTCCAGTCTAGTCCTCGTACCTGACTATTTTCAGAGGAATGTTTTTATTAAACCACTTAACGCTGACCTATGACTCATTCAAGCATAAAAAAGTCACCTAACTCAAGGGATGAACCTGTGTTGTGTTTGCACGTAGAAGACAACTTAACAAAGAGACATTTTTAAATTGTATCTTTCAACACTTTGTTACTAGCAGCCTGTCACAAAAACACATAAGTTTCCAATTTCTTTATATGAATCTATGAATAATGGCAAAGATAACACATGTCGACATTAACATCAACAACAAGTACTACAGCCTCTCTAACAGAATTGTACTAAATTCAAGCCCTCTTAATATTTTAGCAACATGAACTGTTGTGGGCTTTGTAAAGGCAGGATATGTGTTTTTTAAGTGTATTTTTTCTCTGCTCAAAAAGCTTTGTGTCTGTTTTTCATATTCTTAATTTAGTTCAGTTTTGCCCCAGGTCCTTTACCTCCTGTAATTCCTCTCTATTGTTCTCTCTCTCATCCTCTTTTCTGTGTCTCTTAAAATGTGTCCGTTAAATAAAGGCAAAAAGCCAACAAATACATTTAACAAGGTACCGTAAAAGAAAATACTTTGAAAGGATTTTTAGAAAGCTGCAGGAAATGAAGTTTTCACCACATTTGAACCTATGCGAACTCACAATAGACACCCTCCGAGCTTAAAAAAGGACAGCCTTTGCAGTCATCTGGACATGGTTTGTTAAGATACCATGAGATCTAATGTGAGAGATCACAATAACAGTCACGTTTGACATCTGTTAAATTTTGCTGCTGAGTGACAGTATGATTGTGCCCATGTGTCAGAGCAGCACTAGATTAGCTTCAAGTAAACAAATGTGAGAAATGCATTTTGTCAAGCTACCAAGCAGTGACGCTTCATACATGTGTTAAAATCCCGAGCCACTCAGTGTTTTCGCTGTTTTACAATCAAACAGGGTGACCATAGCTGATTCTGTCCTCCCTGACTGACTAAATGTGTCCATGTGTAGCATTACATCAGTGAGAGCAACTCTGTTTAACCTGGAGAGACCGCACTGTAGTCTTTGGAAGTCGTTACAAATATATGTATAATTTTTAAAAGCTGATAACTCATTTGGATAAACAGCTGTACATAATGAGGTTTGGTATTTACTGTATTAAGCAACCTGTCTTCGCAAGTGTTTGAACTCAGTGATGAAAAAAGAAAATGACCTCCACTGGAAAGAATTTCCAAATTTGAGTACATGAATTAAGAGGGGAGTAAGGCTGCTCCTACTTTCCCAGGCTTTGAAATATTAATGTGTTTAAGTAAGTTTGTTGTACAAGTGTATGTGCCTTCGTGTGCGTGCTCTCGCACTGAGTCTGATCTGTTGTAGTTTTCCTGGGATACCGCCTGCAGAGTACATTTGCTTGTCTGGAAGAAGTTGGGAAGGATTGTTTGCTTAGACACAGTGTATCGTAGTCTGACATCATTCCACTTTCCATTTATATACTCACTGATCATTTGTTAGACCAGACAACCTGACTTATCATTTGGAAACACCATTCTTTATGTCAGACTTAAGCATCTTTTGTTAATGTTTCACAGTCCTCGTACGGCAGTAGGTCTGCTCACGTTTGCATTCCCCTGTCACCTCAGTGATACATACCATATGTCATAGATAATGATGTGTTTCAAGAAGCCCTCTAGTGTTGGGAAAGTAATAATGTGAGTGCATAATGGCAATTATTTGTGTGCTGTGATGACGTGAAAGTTGTCCTGTCTGACAGGATTGACAAATGCTGGTACTGGTTTCCAGAGGAGGGCAAAAGGGAGTAAATCCCATCATCAGTATCTGTATAGTCCTTCAGTTCTCTGATTTATTTAATCTGTCACATGTTTTCACATTACTGTAGTCCCAACATACAAGACTGTCTCGGTGGTTTTGTTATGTTACTTTCATCTCAATAAAACTACACAGCATAACCTAATTTGCACAACGGGAGAGGTGCTCCAACTGCTTTGTATGTATGATCAAGTTACACTCATTTGATATGGCTTAACATTGTTAGAGCTTAAATTCAACCCAGTCACCCCAATAAATTAATTTAGTTCTGTAAAGCCTAACCAATCAGATATGAAGGGGCAAAATATTAGATGATTTATATATCTTTGTAACACTTTATGCTGGAGACTTACTTTTTTTACAGCAGAGAACTGATGTGGGGTTCAAATGAGGGGTCTGGTGAGATCTTAATCCTGTCGTGGGATATTTTAGGTTTTATTTTAATACAGTAGTCATGCAACTTTTTATACATTCCTGAGACATCTCCAATAGCATAGCATTGCAGGATTATGAAGTTGAGATTAAACAAAACCAGATGAACCTATAATAGGCCAAATGCTCTAGATCTTACAGGGCAAAAGAACATTATACCCATTACTGTATGATAAATATTTACCCTATGACATATTTTCACAGCTTTGAGAAAAATTGGGGTTTTAAAGTAAACAGTAACCTACGCAAAGGTTTGCACTTTACCATTAATTCCATGACTATGCACTTGGGAATATCAGTACATAACTATAAATTTGTGTTAATTTTGTTATAGGAAAATTCCTCCCATATCTAAATTGCTTGTAAGTGTTTTCCATGCAAGCACAAGTAATTTATGGAAATTTGATTGGGTTTAATTAGAAATCACTGTGTCAATTTCTTAAAGAAGCAGCAGCAGCCCTGCAAATGTCTTTCTTTTGTACTCTTTGACTCTGCTTCTCTGCTTACCCCCCCCCCATATCTTTGGTCTCTTTATCTTGTCCTTTTCTCTCTTTGCAGGTCCTCCCACCCCTGATGACATCCCCATCAGGCCTGCTGGAAGGCGCATCGTAGTGCCCCCTGGTGGTCGTTCCAACATCACATCTCTCAGTTAAACAGCAGGACCTGAAGAAAGAAAATGACAACAGCCAGAGTGCAGGATTGAAGAGGGGAGGGGGGAGGAGATGCAGAGGACCACAATTATTTCAAAGTTACAAAAACAAAAAAACAAAAAAGCAAAACACTGAATCCTCATGCCTTACCTGTCACAATGCTACTATACTCATATGAGAATAGTATCCCTTTTCCTCTGGAATGTGAACCAGCGTCAAGTATATAGATGGTTGGGTTTTTGGGTTGTTGTTTTTTTTTTACTGAAAGTGTGAAATTTCCACCATATTCACATGACTGATCTCAGTCTCATTACTCATCTGTGTGGAATAGTTATTTGGTACTTTGGCAATATGAAAACACATCAGGAATACTCAGTATAATCACACAAAAACAAAACAAAAAACAAACCGTGTTTGCAAAGGAAAATGGATACCACATGTCTCAGAATGATGCTGTCGTTCTTTCATCCTGTTTGGCTTTCAATGTCACCCCTTTTCAGTAGCCTGCTTGCTCCATAGTCAGCAAAACATAACACTAGATTCCACAGTAGCCATGTATTATCTTGCAGTATCTTTGGTTAGCTCTAGGTGGCATTGTACATATGGTAGATGTGATGTAGCTTTGTGGATGATGTTGTTGCAGCTTGTTTGGGTTTCCTGGACCAAGTAAAAGGTATTTATCAAATCTGAGGGCAGGAGTGCTGTCGGGCATGGAGCTGCATGGGCCGAATTAATATGGGTGACGTGATCCATGATACTGCCGCACTCCTCCTCTTTGCTTTTTGGTGACTACCATCCCCATGATGTACTGTACTGATTATTGATGTTTAAAAAAAAAAAATAAAAGGAACATGGACAAATCTGCTTGGGAAAGATTATGTGAAAACAAAAGGATAGAAAGAAGAATTATTAGAAACATTTTTTTCTCCTCATTTTTTTCTAAATCCCAAAAAAGGTTTATATTAGTTTTTGTTTCCTGCATTCCATCATCACTAGAAAAAAAGAGCTTTGCGAGAAACCGTCCTTTGCATTTGCTTCTAACTTACTGGCTGTTCCTGCAATCCTGAATCATCTCGAAAAGGATAAGGGAGGGAAAAAAAATATGAAAGGATGATCACACGAATTAAGAATAAATGTAACTGTCCCTTGTAACTACGACTTTAAGTGAAGAGCTTTGCAACTGAGGGCAACAAAAAAGATTGATGCAATGAATTGATGAAGTATAACAAACCTGCTTTATGATAACACTTCAGCTCTGGCTTTACTTTTTCATTCAAGACTAGGACAAGTGGAAGCCCGTCATTCCCTTGCCATCACAGCATAGCCCTCTAACATCAGCCCGAAAATAACTGAGCCCAGTTCAGTTTACCTAAATACTCTGGATGTGATTGTGTTGGGGGGCATTTGTTTTTTGTTTTTTTCATGTATTTGCTGTTTCTTGATAAGGCAGAGGATTGCAGTGCAGTAAGGTAAGCTTTATATTTTGTTGTTGGCCCATTGTGGGGGGAGAGGGGAAGGAGATTGTGGTTTTTTTTTTTAATCTGGCAGACCGTGGAAGGCACAGTTGGTGGTTTGTTGTATTTATGTAAGTTTGACAACCTTTGTTACTGTTTTTATGTTGTTTCTTTTTTACTGTTGTATCAAAACCCAGAGATGGCAGGTCAAAAATACAGTGTGCTTTGGACGTATGATTTGTTTCCGGAATAAAGATGAGTTGCAACTTATTGGCTGACTTGTTTTATATTATTTATTATTTAACATCAAGATGTATGCAAATGTTTAACAGAATAGTTTGAGTGTGTAAAGCAAGGCTTCAAGACAGTTTTTTACAACTCTGTTTCCAAAAAAGTTGGGATTTTGCGTAAAATGTCAATTTTAAAAAACAAATGCAGTAATTTGCTAATCGTTTAAAGCAGATATATTATTGAAAATATTACAACAAATCCAATAGCAGCAGATGAAAGTTGTATGATACACTATAAAAATGATCCACTTTGATTAACTTTGCTTGTTTCACTTCACATCTGTTTTGCATCCATAATTACTTTATAATTCTCGACATTGTTTGAACAAATGTTCTGGCACCATCATGGTATATGCACTTCGCATGTTAGGTCATACCTATGTATTGTGTAAAAAATTGCCATGACTCACTTCCCAATAAATAGTGATTAGAGGCCTGCAGCACTATACCTCTGCATAAATATCTTTATGTGGCCACAGTTTCTGCTTTATTGGCCTGCATAACTCCAGGGATGACTGAAGAACTTCTGACATCTCTGTGTATGTACATACACAGCTGCAAGATCTACAGTGCTGTGCTGAAGTATTTGCCTCCTTACTTTTGCCACTTTGTCACACTTCCATGTTTCAGATCATCAAACCAATTTTAGTATTAGATTAAGATAACCTGAGTAAATACAAAATCAAATTTTGAAATCTGTTTATTAAGAGAAAAAGAGCCATCCAAAGTAATTAGCCTCACTTGCCTCTGTTAAACTCATCAAGAAGAAAGAGACTGGGTAAAAATGGCATCCAAGGTGAAAACCACAAGCCAAACAGAACACATAAAGACTAATTTCACATATAAGCAAGACTTTTGAGAAAATATTCTGTAGACTGTTCCTGTAACACCTGCCATAAAACTAACACAGCCTTCCACTGAAAAAACCCCCGATACAAATAGTCAAACATGGTGGTGGTGGTATGATGGTCCGCACTCTAGTAATACAGAAGAACATCCAGGAAGGTTCATAGTTTAAAACACTTATTCTCAGAGCAAAGTTTATTAGTGCCAGATGCCTGTTATGCAGGCTTCATAGTCAAAGTGTTAGAACCATGTCTGCTGTAGTCTTAACTAACTACTTGCACGTGTCATACTATTAGTTCATTATGGAAAACTCAGTCTCCTGGTATGGAAACTACTGGTATGGAAACATAACTGTGGAAAGTTTGTGCACACGCTGTCCTAAGGATTTCAGTGTTTCTCTATCTGTTCTTTTTTTACATAATGCTGCCTCACAATAAAAGGCTTCCCACTGCCTTGGAAATGTGAAGCTTATTATGCATTATACATCTTATTACCGTCAACAATAGAATTAGCATAATCATTGCAGTAAAACTTCAGCAAACATGCTGTCAGCGCTGCAGCGAGGAAGGGACTGTAACAATGACAATGTGCATATCCATTAAACTAGGACAGTTGAGGTTAACGTCCAAGGTCCAGCAGTACAGAAAGGTATACCACTCACATCTTGAGTGAAATTTAATCATAGTTATGTATCAGAACTCCATGCAATGTTGGCATTTTGTTTTGAACAAAGATTGAGAAAATAACATAATAAAATTGCATGTGCTTCCACCACGGAGAAAAAATCTGACTACTTTGGCTGGACAAAGTGTCCATAGTCTCTCATAGTTCTTTCACAGTGGGGGCTACATACACATGCCCTCAGTTTTATGGTCCAGCAGTAAAACTACTGCAAGGTCCCTCTTGGATTGTTAGGTAGTGAGTAAATATCTCATGACATCACCGTAATCATGGGGAAAGGCAGACGGAGCAATGAGTCTGCAACCGCAATCTAAACAGAAGTGTGCGTGGTGGCTGTAAGCGCACAATGTGGTTTGATTTCACGCCATTATAAGAATATTCTCCATAAATTTGTCTAGCATCTTCAGACATGCACAAAAGCTGCAAAAACACTTGATGTAAACAAACAACGCGTTATGAATATCTCTCCTTCTCTTAACATTTACACTTCACTTACAGAGTTCAGATTGTGGTCAGATGACCCTGCGGGACTCATCCAGTCCTTTCCTTTCCCACTTGGAGAAGTAGTGCTGATGCCAGTCATGCAGTAGTAATGCAAAGAAGGGGTTTGACTGTGCAGTATTAGTTTTCTTGTACTTTAAGTGTTATTGGAAATATACTAATAGTCGAGAACGTTAATGCACTCTTATTTGCCTTGGAAAACTACAGATTATAAGTAATAAACCACCTTTTTTATTAAATACAGTGGACAATTTCTCATTTTTGCATATGGCCTAGCAAACTGGCAGCGATTTCCTTACCCTTCTTGATAAGCAGAGAGATCATTACGCTGAGGTTTGCTGATTATATCTGTTTGATGCCCGCCAGATTGAGGAAGTATTTATCAGCTGAGAGCCCCATCCCCACCAACCCAGATCAGCCATTTATGTGGAAAGTGCTGCCTCAGCTCTGGTTTCTATGGAGGAGAAATTGGACTGTGCCTTCTAAATGACCTAGGGAAGGGGAGGTCTCAGGTATGTAGTTTGTAGATGCATGTGGGTGAGAGGAGGGACAGGAAATGGACTGAGTTTGTGTGATACTGATTACATTATAAAGGAATGTCCTGAGACACATAAAAAAAAAAAAAAAAGAGTATCCACTG
>VVHJ01015641.1:3737-36119 GCA_015107715.1 Tylochromis polylepis | reverse complement strand
ACCAGATAAAAATCCCAGTGAAATATTGAAAAATATGAACACGTACATGTACATGTATTACATGTACATGTACGTGTTCATTTCATCAGCCTTTTCATCTTATGCAACAAAAGCATTTTTAATTCATTTAATTACTAAAAACGTAAACAATTTAAGTGAATAGTGTATCAATTCTGAATCATTTTAATAGTCTGCATTTCAAATGAAAAGTTTTCCTGATGAACACGGGTGGCTTACTCTCCCTCAAAGAACAAAAAACCTCATCTGTTAACAGCAACGGCAACAACAAAAAATACATTTTATGAGAACATACATACCCTCGCCGTTGTTTCCAGTAAACACAAAAGGACAAAGGTTCATTTGACTTCACCTTTATTTACCCAGGGTGGAGAAATCCGACGTGCATTTAAAATGTTTCTCGGGAACGCTCTGCTCCTTGCTCACACTGACGCGCACTGTTGCAGATCAGCCGCAGTCGTGGTTTGTTAGTTTTCGAGCAAATACACAGAAATATTTCGAGGTTAGGCGTCTCTCTCTCTCAAGTAACCAGCATCCGACTTCAAAACAGGCCGCTGTAACACTTTTTACTTCCTCTGCTGTGTTTAATTTTTTTTTTTTTTTTAATCTGAAGTTTCACCTTAGTGGAAGAAACCTCCATAATCAGGTGGGAGCTGGTGTAAGCTCAAACAGTGCAAGCTTTCACTGCACTGGAAAGATCATTAGATTGGCGTCAGGGGGAGCAGAGCAGATGTTTTAGGTAAATTAAATTCAGTGCTTTCTGGAACCAATTGTTCCTTATAGCAAATTAAAATCAGACAGTTTGGTTTACTGATTTTGTCAGTGACATGTGTTGGTCCTATTTAATGCTGCGAAGTAAGAGGTTTCTGATATTCACAGTAGTAAATTAAAGGTGCTGTGAAATCCTTTAAATTTATAGACAAAAGTTTGAAAACGCTGAAAATGACCACAGTAGCCAGAGGCCGGTTTCAGCCACAGCGATACGCACAGAAAACTGACAAAAGTGAGACAGTCACGAGAATGTGTCACAAAAACATGAAAGTATATTAAAATTACACAATAAAACTTTCTGACATTGTGTCATGATTACACACTTCCACTGTAATATGTAAACATTTTTTAAAGGAACAATTCACTGCAAATCACATGATCTTATGTACCAGCCAAAGCAAGCATGCAGCTAGCTACAGTATCATCACCCCGGGCAAACACCGGGTGAGTTTCATGTGTACTATTCTTTGTACGGGTTTGAATACAGGACCATTTCAGAGGCAGCGTTTAGTCTGCACAGGATTTGGGTTTTTTTTGGGTGGGGGTGGGTGGTGATGAGATTCTCTATGCCGTTCCTGTATCTGACATCCTGCCCCTCCTCTTCTGCTCTGTCTAGTGTCCATCCATAAACAGTGTGGCCCCAAGTCAGTAATGCAGATATGAGTAAAAGGCAAATAAAATTCAAGTTTTACAAACAAAAACTGAAGCACAGACTTCTGTTGGACGGCCAATACCACTCAGTAGATTATTATCAGATAATTGCTTTAAAAACGCTCGAAAAGCACAAACATAGTCTAGAGGTCCAGTTCGGTGACTCCAATTAGCTGAGGTGCGGCACATGTTGGCACATCTGTCAGTCAAAACAGCCACGCCAACTTTAAGCCTTGGCAAACGTCCAGACAGGCGAGTTATGCAACCTTTTACCCACCAAATGTATGAATTTTGAGGGAAGTGTCCCTTTAAAACCCTGATTTGGCTGAATGAATTAAGGGTGTAAACATGCACTGAAACCTGTAAATCTACTGCTACATTTACAGTGTCAAAACACATCTCATTGCCACTCGGTGTCGGCCCTTGTATGAGGACCTCTGTCAGTTTTCGTTTGACAAATCTGAAAAAACAACAAACAGACAACAAACCAGCGTTCACCGACTCAGAGATCAGGGGTTAAAACCACCTTTAGGTAGCATGCTAATAATGAATGGCCAGTTCACCCAAATCACGACAAAGATTTCCTTTCATGATCCTAGTGGTATGATTTTAAAAGTCTGCAGGCAACATAAGTAACATGTTTTTGTGATTTGAGTGGACTGACCCTTTAAATCTTGGTGAAAAGAGCCTTATGCATCTGGACGGACCAGCTGGAAACATCAGATCACATGTTTGACGGTGAATAAGCTGCATGTGCGACCAAATAAAAGTCACATATCTCTGAAAGAGAAGTTATTTACAATAACAGAACTTGAATATTTTAAAGTCGTGAAAACATAAAAATAAAAAAACAGGATTTATACATTTTAAAGTCTTTGATGCTAATTTCATGGTTGAAAATGTTCCCCCGGCTGAGCTGACGCCTCAGATGCGACTGGACACGGTCCCCTCGCTCATCTTCAAAAAGAACGACTGCAGATTGCACAGCATGCACTTCTTCTTCTTCTTCTTCTTCATCTTGTTGTTACTTTTCTTGTAAACCCCCTGATATTTTCCCTCTTCGTCCTCCTCCTCCTCCACCCATGGTACCCACGCTCCCCTGTGCTGGCTTGGGTTGGCTCGGGGGTCGTCGGGTGGAAAGTAAACCGGTACGGCTGTTTGGTTGTAGTAGGCAAGCCGGGCCAGCAGCTGCTGGACTACATCTGGCCTCTGGTCTGCCAGGTCGTGGCGCTCGTACGGATCGCCTGTGATGTTGAACAGCCAGATTTTTTTGTGGACGGAGGATTTCTGGTAAAGTATCGAGCGTTCAAGGTTCCACCAGCGACCAGGTAGAGAGGTGGGAAGCATCTGGGGATCAATGTTTCAAATATTTCTGTTATAACAATTAATGTGAAACAGAAAAGTAGAATCAAGCTCTCTGAAACATGCAGCAGTACCTGTGGGGGGACCCAATCTCCGTGGCCTGGATCACCTGTCAGCAGCTTCCAGTCTCCAACTCTGATGGCCGCCTGGACTGAAGTGTCCCACACCGGCTGTAGTGACTCCAGCCCGAACTGGAGAGTTGGATGGGATTTGATCAGTGGTGTTCCAGGTTGGGATTTGTTCTGGTATGGGAACAATGTCCGCTTGGACTTTGACTTTGAATGTAGTTTGAGCATCTTGGATTTTGGCCGGCTTGACTGTGACAAGTTCTGGTTCTGGGACGCGGTCCTCCTGAATTTTGTCTTCAAACCGGTTTGGATCGGAGGCTGAGATTTAAGACGGGATGTTCCAGACCCTGAGGAAGTGCCACCGATCTTTGGATACGGTCTGTGATTGGGCAGAGGCCGGCCCCAAGTGTGGGCTCTGGTCTTCTTAGCTTTAGGTGGGGGCTCTGATTTTAGGCGTGGCTTGAACTTCTTTTTGAAGAGGTGCTTAGATTTAGGCTCAGAGGCATGATGGGAAAACGTTTGAGGTTTCTTGGTGGTCTTTAATTTGAAGGCTAACTTTTTTTTTGGTGGTGTCTTCAGAACCTTCTTCTTCTTCTTCACCTTCTTTAAAACTTTGGTTTTTGAAGTTTTCACTGCCAAATCAAAGAAAACAAAACTTGATCAGGATATGTTAAAGATGCTGTTTTTCCCCTGTAATAGTGGTTTGTGCTCATATTTCTCTCTTTCTCTTCTCTCAGTATTTCCTACAGTAAACAAACTTTTTCCACCTCGGTGGTAAATTTAGTGACACGAGACTTCATCATTTATTAAAAGATAATCTCCTACCAGTTTGAAAAGATCACTGAGTGTGGTACATTCAGTTGATAGTACTGCCTCGTAGTACTTTTATTAAAATGGGCGTAGCACTGTTAAGAAATTTTATGTTTTGCACAACAGCATCAGTGTCACTAATAAAGCTGAGCGTCCCAAAGTATAAGCAAGTTTAATTTAAGACTTTTTAAAATAAAGTAAAAATATAGTCCTTCCACGTGTGAACTCAAGAGTTTGTCAAACTGCAAAGTCTGCTCTTTTTAAGGAAAATGACATCTTTTAATGTCTCATCTGAAATGTTGCCCGTGTTTTACAGAAGTTTTATTGAATCTGTTATTTCTTTCTGTGTTGCTGCTTGGTTTGGTAACAGGACTCTAAAGAACAAGAATCAGTTGGCACTTTTGGTGAAAACTGCCAGCAAAATCTCAGGGCGTTGGCAAGACGGGCTTTCTATCCATTTATAACAAGCATGTGCTGAGGAAGGCTCATTTTATTGGTAATTGTTTTAACAATCCACTTCACAGTGAGTTTGACTTGTTGCCCTCTGGCCGTCGTTTTAGAGTACCTCTGAGGAAGACCAAAACACTCCAGGTTTCTTTTATCCCTACTGCAACCCGTCTCCTTAATGGCAAATAACTGTCTTGTGGCTTTTTATCATTGTTTTGTTTACTCTTATTGGTGCCCTTGCTGCTAAACTGTCCCGTTGTGGGACAATGAAGTATTGAATTGAATTGAACTGAGAGTATCAGTCCAAAATGTTTAAGAACACAACAAAAGTTAAATGAAAATGAAACATTTGTTCTTTCAGCATTTTCAACACCAGCTTTAAACACCAATAACGACTGTTATCCTCAAAGTGTTTTTACATTTATGTAGACTAAAGAGGCGTCCACACTAGCAGCTCATTGAAACCAGTGAATGCCAATGAAATGCAGCAGCTTGCGGTGACAGGTGAAGAGACGCTCAAAGTGGGCAGGGCACGAGTTAAGGGACAGGCACGGTTCAGAGGCTACGTCAAGCTCTGCGGACTGTTGTTTTGTAGCTGTGCCAATAGGGGGCAAAATATATGGAACGACTGGTTTGTGCTTAACTCTTTTGTGTTGTTGTTGTTTTTTTTTTAACTGAGTTCCTGTCACAGAGCCGAAAGAGCTTCTTTGTAGTGAAGTGAAATAATGAAGCCTTCGCAGGCTTTTTTTTTCTTAATATTTATTGTTTTTGTCCTTCTTTGTCTTCGTAGCAACCTCTTCAGTCCCCTCTTCGATTGTTCAAGCCAACTTTTCAACCTATCACCATTTTACCTTGCATAGCATCAGCACATTTGACCTACTGCTGTTTTTGGGGACTGAAAGCAAGCACATCTGCGTCCAGAATTGAATTCAGGTCTTGAGTAATCAAGTCCCAGCTTATTTTAAAGACTATTTAAAATATTTATTTAAAAGTAGAATGAGAGGTAGGCCCTTCAGCTTTCAGGCCCCTCTTCTGTGAAACCAGCTTCCAGCTTGGAGTCAAGAGACAGACATCCTCTCTACTTTTAAGATTAGGCTTAAAACTTTCCTTTGTGACATAGGGTCAGATCAGGTGACCCTGAATCCTCCCTCAGTTAGGCTGCAATAGACGTAGACTGCTGGGGGCTGAGTTGAGGGAGATGGGCGCCCCTCCTTGAGCCTGATTCTGCCGGATGTTTCTTCCTGTTAAAAGGGAGTTTTTCCTTTCTTTAGGGTCTTTACCTCACAATATACAAAACCTAAAAAAACCACCTTGAGGTGACTGTTATAGTCATTTGGTGCTATATGAATAAAACTGAATTTAACTGACTTTTCAGCATGGCTGCTACTTTTAGATCACTCCACAGAAGTCCCGATATTCCTTGCACTTGTGCAATGTGCTGGATTTTCTCCAGTGTGTCAAAACAGCAATTCTTCAACTTTATTTTCATTGTTACAGGAGGTGGAATAAGTCTCTGGGATTGCAAATCTGGCAAGGGCGTAAGTCCAGGTGGTGAACCGGGACCGTGTTGACGTGGCCAAAAACCTAATAGCATGCTTTGCGACGATACTTGATGACCACAGTTCAGCCAGTTTCCCTTAAATGTTTCCCCTCAGATGAATCAGGGCGTTACAGCAGAAGTCCACATTGACAACCTTACACTGGGAAATGGATTCATGATGCATAACCCCATGAAAAAAGAAGAGCCTGATCCTGGCCCCTACTCTTCACCTGACATTACTTTGGGATGTTTCAGGCTTGGAAACTTTAGAGATTTCAGCTGAAAACTGCTCAGCTGTAGCTGTAGATCCAGATCTCATCAGTCTTGATTAGTTTGAAACAGAAATTAATGTTGGGTCTTTGTTAGAGTTGAGTTTGAGGTCCGAGGTAAAATCACAGTTAAAGTAGTCAGACTTTCAGGGAGTGATCTAAAAATAGCAGTTGTGAAAAAAGCTGTCAGGAAATTCCTGAGAAGAGGACCTCGCACTGGAAACCAGCCAAATTTATATGAGGAAAGACTTCAGATTTTTACGTGCCCATTCCTGGACCTTTTTGTTCAAACCTCATAAAAAAGTCCTTTATGGACTTTTTTTTTGCCCCTCTAGTTACCTGAATTTTCCTTGTCCTTGTTCTTCTTTTCAATTGGAGATTTGTGCAGAGGGTCAATGTTGTGAAGGATCTCCTTACGGGGCGACTCCCTCCCTTCACTGATGGCGGGCCAAACATCAAAACCATCCAGGCCCTGGCTCTGAATGGAAGGCAAACACTTGATTTACAGTAAGAGAATACAAAGCAGGGTAATGATGGGTATATTGTGAAAAATACCAGAAGCAAGACTCATACATTTATCGGACACAAATAAATAATAGGTAATTTCCTTGTAAAAAACGCCACTGACTTTCTGAATTAGTAAGTTTTCTGTAGCCAAGAAAGCATTGCGTATCTGCTGTTGGCAATGCAAATCTATTCACAGATCAAGCCAACAAAGCTTTTTGGACACTATAGACAGACTGCATGGACTTACAAATGAAAGTAATTTATATCTGAACAAAAACACAAAGCATGTTTGAGGCCAGTGTTTGGAAACACTGCACTTATCATAATAGATCTGGCTCATTTATCCAGATGACGGTAAAAATAAGGACGGTTTTACAGTAGCACTGTTCAGTCTGAGGCCAAAACAGAGATGAATATAGGCAGAGCTCTACATTCGTCTCTAACAATGACAATGAATGAACTTAATCTGAAATTAGGGGGAGACAGTAAGCGAGCTGAGTTACTGGAGATTGAGCTCTTTGGCGAAACAACTGGAAAAACATACAGATCCTGAACGGGGTCAGTTTACAGTAACAGAAGAGCTTGTATCGGTATCTCTCTCTGTTTTATAGCACAATAAAATGGTCAGTAACACACTCGGAGAAAGTAGTTTTTCCATTCTGCTTAACTCCTCCCATACTTACTGTCTAAGAAGAAACATCAGTGACAAGTGCGAGGAACTACAAGCAAACGACACAGAAGAAAATGCTCCCACAGGTTATTGTTCTGACACAGGCCCACTGACCTGGCTGATGTTTCCTCCGGCCAGGCCCACCAGTGTAGGGAACCAGTCAGTGATGTGCAGGAGAGCTTTAGAGACTCGTCTCCTGCGCCTGAGCAGAGGGCTGTGTACGAACCCCACACCGCGGACTCCACCCTCCCAATATGTACCCTGAAACACAGCCAGCACATTTAATTACATTCTGCTCTCTTCCATTTTGGTTAGCGGAGATTTTTTATATGTTATCTGTAAAACTACTGCAGACATGTGAAAGGCCTCTGGGTACTTTGGTTGTGAGTCGTCTGCGCATCGGTCTTGTTCCTGCACATCCTACAGTTTAGATTTGGCATCTGCAGAATTTTAAGGGCCTAGTAAAGAGTTCAGCTCTTTGTTGTGTTCCTCAACCCACCCCAGCACAGCTTTCTTTAGCACCATTTTTACATATATAAAAAAGAGTGAATGGGTTAGCAGAACAACAGGACTAAAGAAATGTCAAAGTAGAGCCAGGCACGTGTTTTCTGGGTTTTAGCTGGCTCAAAATAGGCCATGGTTGATCCTCACACAGTTGAGAAAACGAGTCTGTTACCATTTATGAAACAAAATATTTATTTTAAGGTCGAGTGAAATAAACCCCACTTATAAAAGATTCCTTAAAAATCAGTCCTGGTGATTTTCCAACCAGGATTTGCCAACTGTGCCTACTGTAGATAAATTATAGACGGTCATGTGTAAATTATGTTCTATTTTTTTGTGTGTTTGACCCACATGGTGTGCATCACGGAGGGTGGATTGTGGGACATTAATGGGCGCATGTAAAGCTTTGCAACAGCAGTGATGGCATCTGTTACTGGCGCTCACACAGGGGGACAAGTGGACAATTGGAGCAGATCATCCAGCCCTCTGCAGCTGTTAAGGATGGTGCTGCATGTCAGTCCACATTCGTGTGGACACTGCATAGTAAGGAAGAGATAGATGTTATTCACGTCACCTACCAATGGTTTTACAGTTGTGGATGAATGTTGCTGGATGCTTACAGCATTTATTATGTAGGTATTAAATTAAATGATATAACCAGACTATCGCCATAACAATATTATCATGAAGCTGAGGAAAGGCCATTTATTGTGTTCCCTCATTTAAAACCAGTCTTATGCACTGTAGCTCTTCCAGTACATCCCATATTAAGCTTGTCAGGATCATCTCTAAATAAAAATCTTAGCAGGGCAATTTCCTATTAGTCATAGACTGTATATAAAAGATGAATGTAAGATCCTGATTGCCCATAACCTTAAACTTGCACTGTTTTTAATGGCCACCAGGGGGTGTCTCCTCTAGCTAAAAACATCAATATTGACTGCAAAGCAGGGTATGTTTTAGGTCCATGGTGTGGGCATGCAGTGCCTTATTTTCTGTCACTCTCACATTCAGAACAGCAGTTCACAAAGCAGTGAGACGTTATTATGACTACGTCTACTTTTTATGAAGCCTATGCTTCGATGCCGTGCAGTTATTTTACCTTACGGCCCCGCAGCGGCCAGTTGTTCCCGCCTGTGAAAGGCTGAGCACCGTTGTCGGTGGAGTAGATGATGACGCTGTTTCGGTAGTATCCATACTTTCTGAGGGCATAGGTCACGTTTCGGACCGCTTCGTCCACCGTGGAAACCATGGCGGCAAAGTTTCTCCTGGCAACATTGACCATGTCCTGGAAGGGGTAGATGTAGGACTCAGGAGGATTTAGAGGAGTGTGGACTGCCTGAAGGGAAATGTTACAGGATATTATTTACATGCTTTTAAATTCTATCAACTATCCAAAATCAGCTGTAAACAAATGTCCAACAAACATCTGGGCGGCGTGTTTTAAATTAAAATCTTTGAGTCTGTTTGAACAAAGTGTCTCAAAAAAGCCAAACAAACAAACACTTCAATGTGGACTGAGCGCTCTCTGAGTGCATGCACCGAATCCAGACATAAGCAAACATGACACACAAACACATCCCGTTGTAAACATTGGCCCCTCTGAACCCCCCCCTTTTTAAAAAAACATTTTGATTGGCTTTAATTTAACCCATGTTATAAAGACATTTAATGTAATGACCTCAGCGCCGTACCTGGAAGGACAGCAGCAGGAAGAGCGGCCTCTCTGTAGGGTCGTGACTCTCGAGGATCTTGCGAGCTCTCTGTGTGAAGAGCGTGGTGGAGTATTTCCCCTCCTGGCCCCACGCTACGCCCTCATCGTCATGGAGATCGTAGCCACACAAGTCCTTGCCGTCACACGATTCATAACTAGACGCAGATGATGAAATGTGAGTTACTGGAGTAAACACAGTAAAAACACAGAGCGCAATCATATAAACAGGTAATAATAATAGTTATGATTTACCTGTAGTAGTCCACACTTCCGGTTAACGAACCAAAGAAAGTGTCAAAGCCTTTTCTGGTGGGCAGACATGCTTTCCTAAAGGAAAAGTGAAAGCAGGTATCACACAGACTACCAAACCAAGGTATTTTTTAGTTTGAACATCCTAAACATTTACAAAGTCATTTTTTAATGTTTGAAAGCTTAAAATCCTCGTCAAACCTCTTTGTTTGCTACCTTGCTAGCCATATTTCCCCTACATTTCTTTGTATTAGCGTCGATGAGATATTAAGCAGTCTCTGGTGAAACATGTGACATGTATGCCCATTTTTTTCATGCAGTACAAACAAAAGTCTCTCACTGAAACACTGCTCAACTAACAGTGGTAAGAAACTCAGCAGATTCTTTAAAAGATACAACAAATAAGGGGAAAAAATAATTACTGATTACAGAGGTTTGAAGGGTTTCTGCCAGTGTAATACAAGCCCGACAGCCCGACAAGCTGAGCCCCAGCTGAGCAATGTGGACCATTTTAATGGTGAAATGATGACCAACGACTTTAAACGTATGAAACAGCAGAAAAATGAAAGAACCTGACAACTGCTGTTCCCTTTTACTTGACATCTGTCCACTAACTCCAGTAAGTTAGCTCATTCAGTACTGTATGTGAAAAGTGCTCTCTTGCTTGAATAGCCATGTTTCTTTCCCTTCACGCTGTTCTGTCTGTTGTACAGAATAAGCATAGTAAGGAGTGGAAGCCAACTCAGTTCAACCGTAGGAGAGTTTAAAACTCCAGCAAACTCTAGAATAAAGACCGATTGTGTTGTCTGGCAAGTTTCAGCCTGTGGCCTTTTTCCGAGTGATGATAAAACATATTACAGAACATTTTAAACAACAGAACATTTCTATTGGACACGCCCTCAGATCATTTCAGGTCTCAGGTCATTTCGTGTAGGCGCCTCATTGCATTATATGTAGACATATATGACTGATTGTTTTGTACTGTTTCCACGTTACACTGATCATATTTAAAATGTTGTCTGTATGGTGTCTCTAATGAAGAATCTTAAAATGCATAACTCAATCAATAAAGTCGTTCTGTATACTGGATGTGTCGTTTTAACCTTTTCTCCATACGCCTTGGAAGCATGCCTCCGCTCTGTTTCATCTGTTAAATTGATGTAGCACCATCATCTTTCTATAACATCAGAGGTCCAGACTGTTAGCCTGGGTGCATCTCTGCACACACACTGGATGACAATAATGCAGCAGACAAACAAAGAGACAAACTGGGCTGCTTATTTCCTGCTTTGCAGCCTTATACCAGAGAGACAGCACCGGATCACAGTTCAATACGGTAAAATACAATTTAACCCACACTAATTCATTATTAAAGGAGTTCTGACATTTGCCTGGTTCTCTTTTCCTTTTTTAAAAAATGTATGGTTTTACTGAGCAGTCTTTATACATGTACAGTAAAATGGCTAACAGCAATAGTAAGCTAATGATATATGTTGGTTAACTTAACTGTTTTAGTTTCTGACTAATAAACATAAACCCCCACTGCTTATGACCACTGTTGGGTCCAGCTGTGATACCCTGGCAGATACTTTTGATCTAGACACCAAATTTGGTCCAACAATTCCTGTAAATTTCCATAACTTATAATGCTACATATTTTTGCTTGTCATAGCAGGAAAAACACAGGTGCAGTCAACAGTTACAAAACTCTATTATGATGAGTCTAAGTAAACCATAACAGTGAGCCAGCATGCATAATACCAAAGCCCTGAAACTTTTAGCCAGGTGTGTGGAGGCAGAAAGGTAGGCAGGAACTGATCTCTTTTCTTTTCATTAATAACACAGTGTGTCACAGCTGAGATAAACAGAAACCCCGTCCTGCGTCATCTCATATTTTAACTAGTCATGCAAAAAAAGCAGAGTATCTTTTAGCTCTACGTTTTTAAGAATCTGGACATAATAAAAAAAATCACCTTGTTCTCAGCACCTCTTAAAATCAGGTAAATTCAAAGGCAGCTGAACACCACATAACATATTACGGCATATTATTATTTACCAGAAACAAAGTCAAAATGCAGAAGCAGTGTGTGAAAAACTAAGTGCACTCTTACTGTTTCCATAAGAATTCAGAGATTAAGCAGAGGTCCCAGCAAATTCACCTCAAGGTGAAGAAACCCCAACAGCTACATCTCAGACTCTACAGGCCTCAGTTAGCATGTTAAATGTCAAAGTTAATGTGAGTACAATTAGAAAAAGACTGAACAAGTATGGCTTGTTTGGAAGGGTTGCCAGGATAAGGTTTCTTCTCTCTAAAAAGAACATGGCAGCACTGCTTAGGTTTGTAAAGTTGCATCTGAACAAACCACAAGACTTGTGGAACAATGTTGTTTACACAGACAAGACCAAAATGTAGCTGTTTGGCCATTATGCAGAGCACCACATTTGGTAAAAACCAAACACAGCACATCAGCACAAATACCTCATATCAACTGTCAACCACGGTGGTAGAGGGGTGATGATTTGGGTTTGTTTTGCAGGCAGAGGACCTGAGCAGCATGCAGTCATTGAGTTGACCATGAACTCCTCTGTATACCAAAGTATTCTGGAGTCACATGTGAGGCCATCTGTGACATCTAAAGCTTGGCCCAAATTGTGTCACGCAAAAGGACAGTGATCAAAAGCACAGCAGCAAGTCTACAACAGAATGGCTAAAAAAGACAAGAATCAAACTGTTGCCATGGCCCAGTCAAAGTCCAGACCCCAATCCAATTGAAATGCCAAAGCACTGTCATGGCAGCTGTACATAAACAAATGCCAGCAAACCTCAATGGGCCGAAGCTCTTCTGTAAAGAAGAGTGGGCCAAAATTCCTTCACGATGATATGAGAGACTGATAAAAGCATACAGAAAAGGGTTACTTCAAGTTAAGTAGTCAAGCTACTGAAACATGACTGCATTACTGTTTCTCCACCATCTTTGTGACAGCAGACTTTTCACCAAACACGTGTGACCATTCATAATGTTTCTCCAAGTTATACTGAAGGCTCCCTCTCACCTGTAGAAACCCAGATGCCACTTGCCAACCATATGCGTGGTGTAGCCGGCCTCGCGAAGCCTCTCAGGCAGAGTGTCCATGTGCGAGGGCAGACAGCTCGGCTGTCTGGGTCTGATAATGGAGTGCTGTAATCCTGTGTGGATCTGATATCTGGAAGAAAGAAAAAGGAAGCTGTTAGTGGGTTTGTAACAGACGAGCTGCTCAGGCAGGAGCTTCCGTTTGGCCTCAGAGAAGAAGCGGGGAGCTCATTATTAATGCTGGCTGCAGTTCAGGGCCTAATCAATAAACTCATTATTCAGAGCAGCTACCTCATTTGAAACAGGAGCTTCACATGCAGTCATTTCCTCCTCATTTCACACATTTAAAGCCCTCTCTAATTCTTTAACATGATTCTTGTGCTTCTCTAACATGTGAATTTAAGAGATTTTTGTAAATAAATAACCCGCAATTTAATGTGTTGATTTAAAACTGGCTTAATATGAGTGTGGATTAAAACAAGTGGCAGAGAATGAAAAAAGGCTTGTTGGAAATTCAAAATCCAATAGAAAACAGATGCCTTCATGAACGGGATTAATACCAAAAACAATTCAAAGCAGCCCAACTTGTCGTGGCAGATGGCCGCCCCTCCCTGAGCCTGGTTCTACTAGACATTTCTTCCTGTTAAAAGGGAGTTTTTCATTCCCACTGTCGCCAAAGCGCTTGCTGAAAAGGGGTCATATGATTGTTGGTATCTTCTCTGTTTTATTTGTATTATTGTAGGGTCTTTACCTTACAATATAAAGCGCCTTGAGGCAATTCTTGTTGTGATTTGGTGCTATATAAAGAACATTTAATTTAATTGTGCTATCAAAAAGCATTCAATCTATAATGCCCCCTGTGAGCTGTGATATACTTTAAAAGAAAATGAAATGGAAAGCTACACATGTGGTGAAAATGCAATTAGTACAATGTGTAAAGGGGGAGGTATTGCCCACAACAAATAACAACTGTTGGCCAATAACTGTCAAGCAAAAATCTTAAAGGAAGATCTGACACAACCAGCACAGCTGGAAGAAAAATGGAAAAAATGCCAAGACTCAAAGCGCTGACACGAGAGCAAAGCTTCAAATTAACCCATCAACAGGGTAGTTTAAGTTCTGGAAAGAATGTGGCTACACTTCAAACGCTTTTTAATGTGGTAATGGCTTAATGTTGTAAATCTCTTGCCATTGAAATGGAACAATCTGACAGTACATCCAGACAAATAAGACCAGAGGATATGAATGATAGCAGTTACATGCTATTAATTAATGAGTCAATATTCAGGCAGTTTTGATAAAAACACAATGATTTAAGACATTTTTAAGTGTTTTTTTAATACTGAAACAAAGAGAAAACAATATTTATTGGTGTACATGAGACAGTTTATTAAGAGACTGAGCTGAATGTTGTCAAAATTTAGTGTAAAGACTTCTGATATTTACTGCAGGAGGTCAGTAAAGGTGTATTTGTACCTGCCGGTGATGAGCTGGCTGCGTGACGGCGTGCAGATCGGCTGAACGTAGTAGTTTTCCAATTTCACGCCCTCTGCTGCCAGTTTGTCCAGAGTGGGAGTCTTGATGGTCGGGTTGTGGTAACCGATATCATTGAAACCCTGCAACAGATTCATGATTGCATCAAAGACTTTTGTGTTTTAGAATGTCACTTCAATTTGCCAAAGCATTATATACTCAGTGATTCCCATACTATCATGTAAGGAAGTAATGGATCCAAGTGTGTGTAGCCTGCCTTTGTTTGTGTTTGTTTCATCTGTCTTTTTTTTTATGGAACAGTTTTGTTTGTGAGCTGGAAACAGTGTTGCAACAGTTCCAGAGAAGCTCTATCAGAGGCATGCTGCATTACTCAGCCCCACAGTGGTTTTTAAGGCTTGTGAGTCATTTTAAGATGCTGGGGCCTGTTACAATACTGTAGGATACAATACTTTTTGCTTCTTGAGACATGCAACACACTGACTTATGAATCATTTAACCTTCAAAAACAGCACATAACTCAAGGGATGAACCAGTGTTGTCTGCACATAAAGACCACTTAGCAAACAACCTATTTTAAATCCTAGCTTTAGGCACTTTCTTTCTAACAGCTTGTGACAAAAACACATCATTTGTTCCCATTGCATGAGCCGAATCTTTGAAAAATGCCCAAAACAAAACAGTTTGACCAGCATGAAAGTGTATTTTTGGACAAGCAAGGACATTCTCATAGAGCCATTAGCCACAAACTTGGCACATCTCGCCATGGTGTGCAATGTGTCCTTAAAAAAACATGAGGTAACTGGAGAAGCGGAGAACAAAATAAGAAGTAACGTGAATTCAAAATTTCAAAATTTAGTTTCAAATTGTCATCAGTATGTATGAAGTAGGTCAGGAGAGATGTAACAGCAGTGAACAGTGGGTGTCTACAGCCATCTGTAAAACACTGTGAGGCCTCTGTCATGGTTTGGGAGTACGTTTCAGCCTGAGGTGTTGGTGGTCAGTGTTAGTGAAATTATGAAATACAATACAACGCTATCAGTCATGGATTGGCCTCCCCAGAGCCCGGACCTCAACTTTAATGAAGCAGCGTCGGATCATCTTGACAGAGAACAGAGCAAAAGGCAGCCAATATCCAAAGAAGAGCTTTGAATGTCCTTCGCGTTGGAGAGGTTGGAGAAATTTTCTTGAAGCTGTGTTGAAGAATGAAGATGGTGATGTCAAATATTGACTTTCAAGCTCATCAGATTTGTAGAAACTCAGTTTTTGCCATACAGTCTGCATTTAAGGCTGCATTTCCATGTATGTTTACACCTTTCAATAAATTGCTGCATTTATTTCCCATTTTTGTACCAACATATAAAGAAATTTAGTGTGGCTCAAGACTTATACACAGCGCTGCACATAAAATGGTCTGTACTAAACCTGGTCTAACTGTTAAGTTGGTCTTTGTAAGGATCAGTCTGCAAAAGCGTAGTCTTAGCTTCACCTGGTCTCACCGATGTGATGATGGTTGCTTCCTAGCAGCCTGTGCTATCTTGGTAATGTATCATTTCTGACTTGCAGCAATTATAGAAAATCAAAGCTAAGCTAACGAAAAGTCATTTTCACCAACAGTGAAATAAGAAAATTAACAGAGGTGTACAGACAGCAGCAAAACACTTGCTTGCTAAGCAGTCTAAATGTGATCTGAACATGAAATCACAGGAAGTGAGCAAATAATTACTCTAATATGGAGTTCCTTCAATCAGAAAAACAAAAAACAAAAACAAAACAAACAAATGAAAAACTGTGGAAAGGCCTCCTTTCCAGAGACAGCTCATCACTAACTTTAAATAGACATCTCAAAATCAGCTCCTTGTCAAGAGTAGTATTTTATGTAGGAAGTAGAAGGTTAAGCTGTGTAACTTTTAGGCTGGACCACTGTATGTCTTACAGTTTGTATGAGAGGATCTGCTTGGTTTTAAGTAAGCATAAAGCGACCTGCAGATTTATGTGTGTGTCTTTTGCATAGCTTTGGGGTGCACTGCCAAAACGCTGCAGCTGTCACCGGGTCTGTGGGTTACTCTTTCTTCTGTGTGTGTGGTAATCTTGATCCTTAAGTTGAGCTGCTGCGTGGTGAAGACGAAGAAGACGAACCATGCCAAGTACTTAAAAACAATGAAAGCTGACCACTGTGCGTGCCTCTAATGTGTGCTTTAATAATCTTTCAACCAATCTGACTTACGCATAGTGTCCTCACTGTTTGTTGGTTTTTTAGGAGGACTGCACGCGAGCACCTAGCCACACACAGTCCTCAATGACACTGCGGTGCAACACACTGAGTTTAAAAAAGCACAACAGGAGTGTGTATCTGTGGTACCTGCAGCTATCGGCGTCCATGACTAAAAAGAATCCCCAGTTTAAAACACCAACTTACGACCAACTAACCTGAAAAACAGGGTTCTGGTGTTGATTCCAAAGTTGTGAATATCCTGTGTGTAACATCTGTTTTCATGTGGTGGATACGTGAAACCGCATTTGAGACGGACTTGCCAAATTGAAATTCAGGTTTAAATCAGAGAGATTATACTCAGAGAGGTTTAAGTCTTCCTATGCTGCTCTCATCCATGCTGTTTAAGTTTAATCCGTTTCACTGCTTATAAACCAGATTTTTCAGCTACTTTCACACAAATGGTTGTAAATATTTTTGGGAAATATTTGATTACTATCCCCGATAATATATATTTATGCAAATACTATGGTGTGTTTCCTCGTTTCAGTGGCACCAGCCAAGCATTTTGAGTCAAGAAAACGCACTCACTCGACTCTGTCACACACCTGATCGTCGGTGAGGATGAATACGATGTGCGGCTGGTTCTTCTTCTTCTGCGCTGTCTCGTCAGTTTGCTGCTGTATCTGGTTGTTCGGGGGCCGATGAGCCGACAGGCAGTCGAGGGTGAGCAAAACACTCAGCACAGTCAGAGCCGCAGCTGCAGCAGCAGGGGCAGCCTGCATCCTTACAGCAGGAGCTCTGCGGGAAAGAATGACAACAAAAATATAACAATACAGCGACAACTTCTACGAACAAAACACCAGGGAAGTGGAGCTCAAAAATGTTAGTCTCAGCACAAATTCACACAAGCCTGCCATCAGTGGGGTGACTGACTGTAGATCACGAAACCACATTTGAGACAGACTTGCCAACTTGGCTGCAACTGTGATCTGAAACACTTCCATCTGGTGGACAGAGAGCTGAAACTCTGAGGAGGGCTTTCAGCTATTTTCAATCTCTGGAACTGAGTAGCATGAATAAAAAAATAAAGAAAAACAATGAAAATATTATCCGTAACCGAGAGAGAGAGCAGAAACAGTTTGGAAGTGTTGGAAGAGGGCTTTACTTACTTGTCTTTGATCATTTGCTGAGTCATTTCACATTTTACACCCTAGGAGTGTCAAACGGGGATAAACTCCTCTGTCACTGGGGATATGGTGTTGTAACAGCTGGATGATAACGGTCGTGCTTAGGAATGCACCGATGCTTGGAGCACGTTACACGCTTTCTAATGTCACGTATCAGACCTTTCCAGCAAACAGCAAAGTGTTTCTCGGATGGTCCCAAAGAAAAACTGCCTGAATTAATTCTCATACTTGAAATTTGTGGCTATCATAGTCCTGTGTTTGTACTGCTTTATCTCCTCAGTGCAGCCAGATATGTTTATGTAAACCTCCACAGCTCCCAGTATCTACAGTATCTTTCAGTTTAAACCACTTCTGCAGGATGTAATCAGGATTCAGCCTAACCGATGCCCCAATGGCCCAGGGTCAACAAAAAAGTATGTAAGGCAAGTTGATTGGCCAGCGGGTGACGGTGTTTCCAAAACCACATCTACACCTTCACCTGTAAAACAATCTGAATGAAGTGAACACTCACTGACTTCGAACTCACTACTTAGGACTTTTCTTGCTGTCAGTATTTTCACATTAAACCATGTGATGTTAGTGAAAGAAAGACACATTTCTCAGTAGCGTGGGGAGGGACGCGTGCGGAGTGTAAAATGTATTCTGGAGCAAATGAGTGAGTCTCTCTGTACTTGAATCACAACCTAAACCTTCATTAGTTTTATCCCACCACTAAGATGAGCCATTTTTCCACCTTTTACATCGTGACAGAAAAGCTGATGCTCGTTTCCTATGCAACGATCTTAAAATGCGGCAGATTTCATGTAAACGTTGCTGCAGGCTGACAGCAGTCGTACTGCTTTCTCAGCATGAATAACTGCAGACAGTACTCCACTACATTTATTCAAAAGCCGTACTTGCTTGTCATTTTCAGATTTAAATCTAAATATAAATTGAGTAATAAGTAATAACTAAGTAATGAATAAATAAGTAATGTGATGTTATTATGGATTATACTACCCAGAGGTATATAAAGTACACAGCATTTCCCTGCATGTAAAATGTTTGGTGCCCACCTAAACGACATTTTGGCCTTCCACTAATAAACATACTTAAGCCTGAAATACATTTTTGCTCACCAAATGGTGAAACACAGGAAGAAAATGCACATACCTGTTTTAACTAAGGTAAAATGGACTAATTTCGTTAAATAAATGCAGAGCAATCATGTTTGCGTGCATATTTACATCATAAATTCCCACCAGAGCCTGAAAAAACACGGACATAGACATGAAAATTTGCTTGTTTACCTGTTTTGTACATGAAAAAGGTCTGAGCTGCTGACAGGGATACCAGTGGGTAAAATGTTATTTTGGAACCTGGTGATAATGTAATTATAAACTCAGAGCACATCAGAGCTGATAAAGCTGTAAAACAAACCAACTGACCAACATCTTCTAACAATGATTTCCTTTTTTTTTTTTTAAACAAGCCCGCCTTCTTGGCTGGAAAATGGCTTATTGTGAAATACTTTACCACATTCATGGAGTTTCTAACATATTTTAGAACTATGTGTGCCATGTTTCTCTTCAACTGTCCGATGTGTAGCCCATTGTTAACTTTATCTTGGTGAGTGTGTCTCTCTGCTGGCTCAAACTGCAGGCTGCCGTCAGTCTTGACTGATCTGATGAGTGAGTCACTTGTTAATAGATGTGTAAAATAACCTTTACAAGCCCTGAATGCTCTTTGCTACTTCCTCAAATTGCCAGTTTTTAAACAATATGAAATTATCCATGACATTAAATAGTAACAAGGTTCAAAAAGGATCTTTTAAACCCTCTAATCTTTGTTTTCTCAAACTGTAACTGAGCGCTCTTTAAGAGGAAGGGTAACCTCAGACTGTTTTATCTGTATCATCTACCACATGTTTATTAAGTTGAAAGCCAAGAAGACCATGTAATGCTGATTTTATATGTAAGCTGACGCAAAGCAGCTGTCTCAGCTTGAGTGGAGATTGTACAGTACTGGTTTCCAACTACTGGTGAGATACTGGTACTCATGGGAAAAGAAGCAGAGTAGTCTGAGTGACTCCTTTCCTGCCTTGAGTGCATTAGTTCAGAAGCTCTGACTAACCTTATATAGCCTACTTTTGCTTTGATAGGGTTTGTATATATTTAAATGCAGTGTTTTAGCAGAAATAATAATAATAAAACTGTAATAATACTATATTAAGTCTGGTATCAGAGAATATCCAGGTCGAGATGACTCAAAGTCAGCATCGTTCATCTTCTCCTCACCTCTGCTGTGTTATTTCAAAGCCAGGCCTGAATCAATACCTCGATAAAAGGATCAATGGGAGTGAACGGCTCTTCTCCCCCCTCCTCTTCTCTCGCCTTCTTCTTCAGTTCATTCCTCACCCTTCAGCTTCTTCTTCTTCAGCTCAGAGAAAGCCTGGTTTGCAGAAAAGTTTGCAAAAGACGCCGCATGTCCTTTGAGTTTCCACCAGAGCCTCCTTCCTCCAGTCTGAAGAGTGCCTTCTCTCCCCGCAGATGAAATACGAGCGAAGGACAGCCGCACAGAAACGCGCTCACACCTCCGGCCTGACCCGCCAAAATAAAATACGCTCGAACCACCGTTCGTGTTCGTGACAAAGACATTTTAAAGGCATCATCAATTATTATAACATTATTTACTGAAGCTAACACACTATAATTGGGTTGTATGAATGCTTCTGCTGTAAATGAAATGAAACTTCCTCCAGTTACCATAGTGACCACTGCAGGGCCCTAAATGAACTGTTATCACGTCAACAGGCTGAACAACAGGAGTATTTCACGTGTAAACTGTCACAATAAAACATTATTAATGACATTTAACTCTGATATAACTTAAACAAATATTCCTGTTAACAGTGAATTAACTTTTATTTTTTGGGGGTGTGTGTGTTGGGAACTCTTTTGCCTCTAGTAGGCAGTATATAATAATTAAGAAAATTGTGGGGTGTATTTTGACCTAAATTTAGCTAAATGCTAAAGATCCTGAATTTAAATCTTTAAAAGCAGTTTTTATCCGAGTTGTTTGTTGATTCCATCTATGGCATTTTTATGTCCCAGTGACCACTTGAATTTAATTTTATTTAGATAATTTAAAAAAACGGCCTAAAGGCTGTCCAGCTGCAGAATAACAGGACTTCAAGGACTGCTCCAGATGAAATATTTGTTTAAAACAAACAAACAAACAAACAAAAAACAGTCCTAGGTAAGAGCTCGCCTTAAGTTCTATATTAATTTGGAAATTGCCCTGCTTAACATCCGCTCCTCTTGACTTTATTTCTGTAGCTTAACGCTTATGGAAACCGGTAATAAAGCCGCAATAAATGCCGTCTCTTTTAACGGCGTTAAGTCGCTTTAATGTGGTTCTTGTATAGTGTGAATACTGATACCGTCGCCTTGTCTGAGACTGGGAACAAGGGCAGGACTTCAGCCGAGCAGCCTGCCTGCAGGCTGGACTGTTAAACAGGCAAAAGGAGTCCGCTGGCACTCGCAGGAAGCATGGAATTTCTTTTAGGGCAACATGCTGTAGAAATGCAAAATAAGGATCAAGTGATCCCAAAATATTCAGGATGAGGCAGGAAAATATGTGAGATTAATAAAAAAAAAGAAAGAAAGAAAGAAAACAAGCTCCATTCAACCCTTATTAAAAATCACACGCACAAAAAAATGGATAATACCAAAAATCTAAAGACCACATGTGCAGACAAATATGAGAAAAATAAAAAGGTGGCATTTAGAAATCTATGTCCTGTATTAAGACAGGTTATTTCTAAATGTACCTACACTTTAGACAGTGGGTCTTACAAACAAGAACACCAGTCACCAGTATGAAGTCTTCACAGTGCTGAGTTGCTCGTTTTAATCTCTTTGATTCCAGTTTTGGACTGTTACATTTCTTATAGTTCTTATTTAAAATACTCAGTTACTTTATTATATATTTGAGAAGTTTGTTTGATTTAAATTCAAACCTGGAAAAGTTTTGTAGAGAAGGTTAGTCATATGTTTTGCTGTGATTTCTTTAGATATTAGATGTTACACTCATCCATAGAGACAATAAGCACAAAGCAAGGGTGCCACAAAGGCTGTGTTACTCAAGACATGCTACAGCTGTTTCATTTGGCCCCTTAATTTATTGTGAAAGTTAGAAGAGAAATCATGTTTTTTCCAAGCTGTGCCACTTTTCTCCATGGATGGACGGATGGATGGATGACTGATGGTGGTTTTTCAGAATACCTCAGTAAAATCCAGTAAGAGTCTTTTGTCTTGGTGGAAGGAGCTCTTCTGAAATCCTTAAATGATACTATTTTATGTGTCTCTGTCCAAATAGTCCTGACTACAGTGGGACCCTCTGCCTGTCCTGCGTCCTGTGCCAAGTTTCCAACAAACAAAGTGTTGAAAGAGGCTGTGTGTGATTTATTAAGGCCTGATTCACTGGCAGTGAGCAGTACATGCAGGAATGCTGCCAGACATTGTTACTGCTCCCTCAGTTGCTCACCCAGTAAACCACAGAATTTCTGTCCCTAATTTCTCTAATAAAACTATATCAATGCCCAATCTGGGAATTCATGGATATTATAATGTGCCTATAAGGGAATTTATCCATTGCAGCCACTGAAGTCCATTTCTGATATTTCAGAAAGAGGAAAAGTTAAATGAACAATCATAGAAATTGTCATCATTTAAAATATTGTCATTAAGTCAGTGTTGATTTTTGTACTTGAAAGTAGAAGCTCAAGTCAGAGTATGACAGTAAACAAATACTTAAGCCAACATTGAGCTAAGATAAAATGCTGACTTTCTCTGACTAAGCCAGGGATGTCCACAGCCCACTTTGATCTTCAGTGGGTCAGCACAGTGAAACTCCGTTTTCTGTTTCTTTACAGAAACTATATATTTAATCAATAAGATTTCTTAATATAAGAAAAAGAAGCGAAATGTCAACCGTACGTCTCATGTTTTCTACTTGATAAAGAAATTCTGCTGTAGTAAATTAAAGAAATCTGTCAGCATGATGCTTTGGGCTTAAACTGTAATAAGTAAATGTGTAAAATAATAAAATAACTTAATTACTTAGTAGTATGTATGGCTATAGGAGAGATCATTATCAGTAGGAAAAGCTTTAAAACTTATGAGGAAATAGTTAAAAATTCAAGTTCATGTATAGTGGGCCAGATTGGAGTCTTCGCCTGGCCAAATCTGGCCCCCAGGCCTTATGTTTCACACCCCTGGTCTAAGCAGTCCATTTATTGACAAAGAAATATATGTGTTGGGTCAGGATTACTAATGAAATTCCACTTCCAGACTCTTAAAAACATTTATTAATTTTATTTTTACTTATTTATTAATTATTATTATTATTTTATTTTAACTTTTTTATTTTATTTATTTATTTTTTTATTTAATTTTTTGGGGACAATTTTTTATCTAAGAATGAAAAAATAAATAAAATAAAAAAAGTTTCCCAATTTTTAATATCAGTCTTGAGTCACCCATTTTATTTCTTTATATTTTGCTTCCACGGAGCCAGACCTGTAATTTTTTTAACAAGATTTTTTACAAGTGGTCTTGAGCAGTAGCTTTTCAGGCTTTCTGGAGATCTTTCAAAGTTTTTCATTGATTTCAGTCCAGTCCTTGTACCATTTTCAGACGAATTGTTTAATGTTTGTTTTTTTGTCAAGACACTTAAGACTGATCTATAAATTGTTTGATCATAAAAAGGCACCATACTCAAAGCACGTAACAGACTTAATTTAGCAAACAGCAATTTTAAATGGTATCTTTAAGCACTTTGTTGCCAGCAGCTTTCTTGAGCCAAATCTACAAAACAGTTTGACTGGTATAAAACAGCATTTTTGCTCCAACAAAAATGGTGATTAACAAAGAGCTAGTAGCTGAAAACCTGGCAGTGTGTCCTTAAAAAGGAGGTAACTGGACAAGTGGAGGACAAAAGAAGAAGTGGCACAGTACAATGTCTGAAAATCATGTCCTTAAGTTAGGGAACAAAAACCATTAAAGAACTGACACATGAGCTGAGAGATGCATTCAGCCCTTCACTTTATTTATCTACTGTTTGCTGAAACTTCAGAATTGATCTCAGTGGAAAGGTGGCCGTCAAGAAGCCAGTCCCAAGGAAGGGAAACAAGGAGAAAAGGCTGAAGTATTCCAGATTATACAAGACCTGGACTGAGAATCAGTGGCAACAGGTCTTTTGAATCCAAATTTGAATATGTTGTTTTGAATGATTGTCAATATGTATGGAGGAGGCCAGCCATCTGTAACAGACTGTGGGGGATGATTCTGATTCATCTGATTCGCTTCATTTTCTAGTATAACAATGATCCCAAACACACAGCCAATGCAGTTAAAGCATACCTGGATATAAAAAAACACACAATGAGGCAATATTAGCCATGGATTGACCTCCCCAGAGTCCAGACCTCAACATTACTGAAGCTGTGTGGAATAATCTTGACAGAGAATAAAACAACAGACAGAAAACATCCAAAGAAGAGCTTCGAATGTCTTTCAAGAAGGGTGGAGAACTATTCCTGAAGAGAGCTTAGAGAAATGACAAGAAAGCTTTCCCAACAGAGTTCAGGCTGCGTTGAATAAAGAATAAAGGGGGCCATAAAAAAATAATAGCTTTCAAGCTCATTAGCATTGTACAAACTCTATTTTTGCCTTATAGTTGCTCGATTCAATAAATCACCACAATTAATTCCCATTTTTCTAGCAAAATATAAAATCAGAAATATTATCCAGTTTTTTTTAATATTTCCATTTCATATATGCATTTAAGCTTTGTTTTAATATTTTGGTTAGATTTTTCATTTAAATAAAATGTGTTTTAGTTTAATTTAAACTAAAACCCATTGGTAATTTCACATTATGCTTTGTTTTCTTCCAAAAACTCAATTTCCCATGCTGCTTTTCGAGGGGGGCGTCGTCAGCGCACATGTGCGCACGCCGAATAGCGAGCATGTACTGAAGTGTAAATAACCCGTCAATATTATTTGCACTTTTTACTGCTTTCCCAGTCGGTCTCGTCGGACAGCATGGCCTCAGAGGAGGACGACGTGCTGCTGTTTCTAATCTACCAGCACCTGAAGGTGAACGGCTACCAGAAAGCTGCCCAGGTGCTGGAGAAGCACGTTACCCAGGTAAGAAGTTTGGCTCGAATTTTCAGTCTAATTTAGCGTACAGTCGGTAGACTGACTGGGTTCTACCTCGCACACGTTAGTTAAATGTGAGTAAAGTGATTATTTTTAATCCGCTTTCATCAGCTGACATGCGCATCTTGCATGTTATATAACAGTTTAAATTAAATATAAATGCGATGTGTGTGTGTGTTTTTTGCTTCAGTGTGGCTGTCGGTAAGATGCACTTCAGTCTCTGTGTGTGTGGCTCCTTGTTCAGGCCTTCTGGAGGAAAAGAACATTATGTTACAGGAGCTGCACGGCTGTAAAAGCAGCCCTGCTCCTGCGGCCTAATGCTGCACGCTGTCACCCCATTCAAAACCACCTCACTTTTTCATAGTGTTTACTGATAACATTTGCCCTTTCTTTATCTAAACCTCCTGTAGCTGCTGTGATGTATTGACTAATTGATTATTTCATCTAAAAAAAATCGTCAGCTTTTTTTTTTAATTATTTTTTTTTTTTTTATTAAATAGTCAGCTGAGCTGAACTTCTAAGTAGAAATGGTATTTAATGGGTCATACTTTTAAATACGAGACCTGGATGCTTTCCTCTATATTCCGCTGTAGTTCACTCGTTATGTTTGGAATTTGGCCTGTTGCACATAATCACTGCAGCCCTCGATTATCCAGTCAGTGTGCCGATGACACGTTATGATGCAACCAGACACTGTAAAATAAACTTTTCTGGTATTTTTTTTTTCTTTTAAACAGAGGAAATCTAAAAAAAATTTATTGTCTTAGTTTTCCTAACAGGCAAGCTTAGGAAGAATAAGCTTAGGTGTGACGTAAGCTTTTCCTTTGGCGCTTATGAGATAAAAATGTCATTGTCAAAAGTTGCTTCTACTTACAGTGGTGGGTGCTCAAATTTAACATAAGAAAAAAAATGAGATCGGAGTCAGTACAGGTAACCACATGGGTTCTCTGTTTGCAACAGATTTTTTTCTATTTGGGCTCGAAAATAGAAAAAACTGCCTACATTCACAGGCGTGAATGCAAGTACATAAACCCCACCCACCTGCAGTTCAAGACCTTCTGTTTACCGGGACAGCCAATCTGAACAAAGTTGGCTTAAAGGGAGTGTGAATGAACTGAGAGGCTCTGCTGAAGCTTATTATAAGATATCACTTGTCTGTTCTTTCATTTTCATAACCACTTATCCAGCATTGTGTCGCAGGGTAGCTGGAGCCTATCCCAGCTCTTATAATGCCAGAGGCAGGGTACACCCTGGATAGGCTGGTTCCTAACCATTAAAAAAGAAAGGGGGGGGGGGGGCTTTTCAGACACTGGATGAGCTGTGGGTATCCTTCACTCCTCCATGTGAACATTGTGTATTCCTCATACTCTCTTCTTTGGCATATTTTACATGAATTCACATCTGGAAGTGTGTGGCAGCATTCCTGCGGCACAGGAAATTTGCTATTTCCCTTTGCTATCTGTTTTTTTTGTTGTTGTTCTTTTTTTGTCTACCGTCTATGTAGTTATGGGAAGGATGGACAGGAAGTTTATCTGAAGTTGGAGATATAACATTCAGGGCATCACTGAGAAGGAGAAACTGTATTTTGAAAACACTCCAGAAGAATCTGTGCTGAGCAAGTTTTAAATGCACAGTATTTCTCAGGCTGTTGTGTGTTCTGTTGTAGGTTGAGACACCGGTGGAGAGCTCCACCCTACATGATATCTACACAGGCTGGATGAAGTAAGTCACCCACAGTTACACACTTGTATAGATAAATATATAATGCCACAAGTCTTTTATAAAGTTACCAAAAAGAAAGTAATTATAAGAAAATTGTAAAATGTAACACATTCTTTGTGCTGTAACTGTTATGTGCTAAAAATCCTGTGAAAAGGGACTTTAAAGTACTACAGAGCAGACTGTGTACAGGTGAGCATGTGTAGATTGAAAATATCAGTAACTAAAAACAGGATGGGACTCTTTAGCTCCCAAAGAACCTAAAAACAGTAATTTAATGGTCTAAAATGGATTTAAGCCCAATGTAGTGCATAAATAGTTCCTTGTTTTCGTTCCAGACTTTACTATTGATCACTTAAAGAAAAACATAGGATGATGAGAAATGATTTATCTTCACATTTTATGACTTTCTGCTTTCTGGAGTCACAGCTCAGCAGCTAATGCGATCCAGAGACACACTCAGCTTAGGTGATTTGTAGACTCCACACTGTCTGTATGAGCAGGATGCGACTGGTACGGTTTGTGTGATTCTTCGTGTGAGTGATTTCCTGGCCTTGTGCCCAGTGCATTCTGGGATCACCTTCAAATCCCTGCCTCCCTAATGAGGATTAAATGGGCATCAGATAAATGGCTAAATGAATGACATCAGCTCATTTGCCAAAGTGAATCTAACACTAAAATAACAGAAATCCATGGAAGTCAATGAAAATACATAGTTTTGTCTCGAATACAAGGCAGCTCTGATGATCAGAAAAACACACTTTTCAAACAGCTAATCATTAGGGATAAGTAGTGATAATGATACTTATTGATATTCCTATTAATGCTACTATGCAAATGATCAAAAAACTTGTACTTCTGAAGCTTCCCAGATTCACAGAAGTAGGTTTAAAAAAAGAAAAAGAAGATCAAATTCAATTAAATTTTATTTATATAGCATCAATTTACAACACCTGTCGCTTCAATGTGCTTTATATTGTAGGCCCTACAATATAAAAAAAATAAGAAAACACACAACCTCTCCAACAATTAGCTGACACTTTTTAAGCAAGCACTTGGCGATGGTGGGAAGGAAAAACTCCCTTTTAACCTTTGGCAGAACCAAGCTCAGGGAGGTTAAAGTGGGGAAAAAAGTGAGAAAAAGATACACCGTAGGAGAAAGACACAGAATTGAATTACTTCACTGCACTCATAAAGAGTAAAGATATGTAAACAGAATAATGTAGTCGACAGCTATGCTAGCTATTTACTTCCAAGTATAGCTAAATCAAGTTGAATGCTTGTTTACATTCACAACCATTTAGGTACACCTTCCTAGTACCGGGTTGGACTCCTTTTTTGCCTTGAGAACTGCCTTAATTCTTTGTGACATAGGTTGAAAAATGTGCTGGAAACATTCCTCAGAGATTTTCCATGTTGATAGGATAGCATCACACAGTTCCTGCAGATTTATCGGCTGCACATCCATGACTTGAATCTCCTGTTCCGCCACATCCCAAAGGCGCTCTCTTAGATTCAGATCTGGTGACTGTGGAGGTCATCTGAGTACAGTGAACTCATGTTCAAGAAACCAGTTTGAGATGTTTTGAGCCCGAGTGCTTATAAAAAGATGGATGTGGCCACTGCAACATCACATATTAGTGAGTATTGGAGCACTAAGACCTGCCATTTTGGTGTTGGTGAAACCTGATGTGACTAATGAGAAGTGAATTTGATTGCCAAGTCCAGTTTGCCAATCACTCAGTAAAGGATAGCCAACCTTATGGTGTTTTTATGCATACCCCATCCCCCTGTCGTGCGGTGGCACAAGCCAAAAATGATATGTCAGCTGGTGTGTGCTGCTGTTTTGGTGTCACTTTGGCCGGTTGTACACCTCTTGATTTTTGTAATCTGGCTGCTGCAGAGTGGTTGAAGACACAAGTGTATGAGCACGACAGTTTTTACCACCATTTTAATGATTCCATCACAGACACTTAGAGATATACAGATATACAGAGGGAGATGTTATAACAGTTTGAAAACTTGAAACTCATCAGTGCAAATCTTACAGAAAACTGTAGCACAGGCTGTATAGCCATATAATTCCACTAAAATGTTCCAAAACGCTCTTAACACTAAAACACGGTCCAGAGGTCCAGTTCATTTCAGACTTGCTGAGCTGAAACTTGGCACACTGCTATCAGCTTCAGCAATCTGTGTTGATACATCTGCTAATTAAAGAGGCCACAGCCATAACTTTAAGAGTCAGCAAATTCCATATAAATGAGTTGTAATGAAGATTAGCCCCGTGTACAATGGTGATGAAGGGAGAAAGTATACATGGAGGCCAAAAATACCTCTTATACTAGCATGTAAACATGTTAATTTCATGCCCGAAGTTGGGCATTTTAACATGGGAGTCTGTGGGTCCAAGATTGACTTTTAGAGTCAGCCTCAAGTGGTCAACGGAGGAACTGCAGATTTGCATTGGCTGTATTTTTCAGCTCATCAGTTGCTGCTTTACTTCATGTATAAACATAGCCAGTAAAAGAAATGTAATTAATTTGTGTGTGTCTTTGCGTGTTGCAGACTGTGCTCCCTAGCCCAGCATGCCAAACAGGAGACACAAGAATCCAGTTACTCAAAGAAAAGCATCAAAGCAGAACCTGCCACCAGCGAAGAAGAGGCTGCTGACACAAGAGATGATGTGGATTCCAAGTCTCCACTTAGTAAATTTCATGTTTTTAATTTAAGTTTGATTGCAGTAGTTAAGATAAAATATAGCCACTGATATCTGCACATCTACAGCTGAAATGAATTTAATTAATTAAATGCCAAACATTTTCTAATTAATGCTTGTTTAAATCTGATGGATCTCTATTTCTGGAGAATGATGATTTCCATTTTTTTCCCTGATGTTTTCTAGATAAATAAAGCAACAACTTAGCAATTAATAATTTTATCAACCTGTCAGTCATACTGCTGATTCATTAGTTCATTTTCTGAAGTTGCATGAAATGAGGAAACCATAAAAGAAACAAAAGCCTCTCTATAAAACTATTTATCTAAAGCTAATTTAACAGTAAACTGAAGTTTGTTCCACAGCGTTGGAGCTAAAATACTCAAATTATGGGCCCCTGTGCTTTGAGCCCGCACAGCAGAAGCTGTAACAGCAATTGGTTGTCTGTGATTTAAAAGTAATCAGTGAAAATTTTAATTGGATTCTATAGCGAATGGGAAGCCAGTGTAATTCTGCCGGGACTGGAGTAATGTGTCCCCTGTGTCGAGTGTTTGTGACTAACCTTAAAGCTGTAAATGGTCAGAAGCTCTCAGGCCTCTCTCCTGCGCAGCTAGCTCACAGTTTAGATTCAGGAGACAGACTCATTTCTCTACTTTGAAGATCAGTCTTCAAACTTCCCTTTTTGATAAAGTTTATTGTTAGATTTTTGCCTTCTTTTTCAAACTGGACACTTTTTGTTACTTCCCCACATTGCCTGGACTTTTTTAGGGAATGTAACTACCGGATCAGTTGACCCTGACACATCCCTCAGTAATGCTGCTGAGTAACTTCTCATAACTTGTTCATACAGGATCATCTGATTGTTGGGCTTATCTCTAATATTGTAGGGTCTTTACCTTATAATGTAAAACTCTTTGGGGCAACTGTTGTTGTGAACTTGGTTCTACATAAAGAAAACTGAATTGAACTTTGCGTTGTATAAGTTATCTTTTTTTTGCACTCTTGTTTTTACTTCTTTTACAAATCTTGGTACCAGTGACTATGAATCCAGTCTAAAATATATCTGACTTTCTCTTTCAGAGCCCAGGCCTGATGCTGTTGAGCCACTGAAGACAGAGAGCATCTCTGAGAGTGTCTGTGAGCAGCTGCTGGCTGCTGATAATAAATCCCAGACAACAAACTCTGACAGCGAGAGCGCCGGCTCCTCTGACAGTGAAGTGGAAGAAGAAAAGATAAAGGAGGAAGAAACAAAAGCAGAGCAAGAGGTGAACATCTCGCATATCATGAAAAATGGGTTTGAGTTTTTCTCTGCTAGCTTTGCCCCTTTTTTTTTTTCCTCAAAGTGAGGAGACAGAATATTTTCAGTTAGCGTAGTCCTGTTCAAGTTATGTCATCGCTAAAGTGTGCTTCATATGAGAGGCCCAATAAGGACAGACTGAACGTTGAACACAGTCAACACAGTGTAAATGTTTGGTGTTTAAGATGTGTTGATGAACACGTGCGCAGAAAAACCAGAAATATCCAGTGGCCTTCAAAATTAAAATTACAGGAGAAATAACAAGATAAGATAAGAAGGGGGAAAAAAGGCATCAGAATATTTTTTTTCTCTGTTAAGATGATAAGTTTATTTCCTGCCATGACTTAAGCTTTGAAAATGTGTTTTTTAAATCTGATAGAGGTTTCTCAACAACAGCAGCTGCAGGAAGGCGTGGTTGTGCGTTGGTCCTACTCAGAGTATTGCAGACTGAGTACTGTGAAGTGTGTGTGTCTTGTTTGTGTCTGTGTTATCATTTAGTCTAACACATAAAGAACTATGATAGCTTTATGCTGTTTTTTTTTCTGTTTTTTTTTTTTTGGAGGATTGCACAAAAACACATCTGCATGTTCATAATCCTTCACTCTGTCACCAAAGAGCTGCGTAAACAGACACTACTGCTTCTGCAGTAGTACAAGTATAACAGATTAGCTTTTACAGGTAATAATATTGACATTCTGACATCCAAACAGTACATTTATAATCTGAAATGAGCTGTGTCCTGAAGATAACAATCATATTTTTCAAATATTAGCATCTTAAAACTAATTAAAGTCGGCGAGGAATCTCTAGCAGACCTTATCTAATTAATGATAAATCTCTAAATGTGTATGATTAAGCATGAAGTGAACACGAGTCTTAATCTCATAAAGCGATGCTTGAAATAACTACAAGCAGGGAAAGATAAAGGTGTTAATGTAATGATCATTAATATAGGAATATTTTTACTTGGGGTTTATGTTTTTAAAGTTTTTATAGGCTGGCAAATTAAATAAATATGAAGTTAAATTTAAAAGCAAAAAGCAAAAAAGCTTTCGGGTAAGTATGAGGTGCTGAGCGTTGTTACAGGAGGAGGAAAGCAGTGCCATCATGAACACACATAACTGTTGTCCAGCCACTGTAATAATGTGCTGATAGATGGACAGTAGCTGCAGTGTTGTTATACGCTTCTGAAACACACGGACACATTTCTACTCATCTCATCTGTCCTGTGTCTCTTAGTTTCCTCTGTTATTATTACTGCTGTGTGTGTGTGTGTGTGTGTGTGTGTGTCTTGTCTGTTCTTTTATGTTGGCCCAGTGATGCGGTAGATAATGCTGTGTGGACAGAGAAATGTGTGTGCGTGTGACAGCAGTAATCTTCTGAGACAAATTGTGTGCGTGCGCGTTTCTGTGCGAACTATTCATTGTGGTTCTGTCGACAGCTGCTGGAAATCCTGATTACTTTGTGTCTAATGGTAAAAGCACTGCGGCTTTCTTTTTGCTGTACAACAACAACACATCACATTCTTAACGGCGAAGATGTTTCTACTCAGCAGAATTTCTAGTTTCTTTTAGTTGTAGTTTTTCTCCAGCTGGTTAAATTAAATCTGCTCTCTGTGGAGGAAAGGATTAAAATGGACTTTATACTTCCTGTCATGTGGAGTGGAGCTAGCAAGTGCTCCAGCGACACTCAGTGGAGTCATATGCTTACTTTTGGCTTGCATATAAAGAGTTGCTAGCATCTCCTCCTCACGTGCCTTCAAAGCCTGCTTGTACTTGATGGTGTTTTTTGCCTAAAGTGGTGAAACAAGTTTTTTTTTTTTTTTTTTTTTTTTTTTTTTTTTTTTTTTTTACTCTTTTTTTTTTTTTTTTTTTTTTTTTTCTTTTTTTTTTTTTTATC
>VVHJ01015638.1:3412-26916 GCA_015107715.1 Tylochromis polylepis | reverse complement strand
AAATGCCTATAATGTCAAATTGCACTTAAGAAAAAAAGAAAACTTAATTTTATGTGATTATTAGCATCCTTCAGTGCAACACCTTTGGGTATCAATGACAACAACAGATTAGTCTGGGAGAAAACCATATTGGCAAATGGAATATATGATGGAGAAGATAATTGCATTGTGAGAATTTCAATTAGCCTATGTAAGTCTTTGAATATTTCCTCATGGCACTGGTGGTTAGCTCATATTTAAACAGTTATCACTGTGTTTTACAGTCCATTAAAAATGTTTTCAAAAGGTCCATAGTGAATAATGCAGTGTCTAGTACTTTCAGATAGACCTTATACTACTCCAACTTAGGAGCATACAACTGCAGTATAAGCCACAACATATGTTGCACATCTGAGAGAGGGGCAGTTATGGCTGGATATACCCAGAGTACTGCAGGCAAAAATTTTTTAAAAAGCTTACATTTAGAGTCTACAAATGCATCTTTGCCTCATTTTTTTCTACTCTAGTTGAGGATTAAATCACTGTTTGGTATGTAACGCCATATAACAATGCTATAAATGTGGTTTTCATTCATTTTCCAACTTCCCTTAAATAATTTACAGTTTACTCTGCTTCTTTGATTATGTTGCTATCAAATGACTTCAGCAAATGCTTTGGTCTAAAACTTTGTAGAGCCCAAGATTAAGCAACAAATTTTGTTTTTTTTCCTAACAAACAGTGCAAACCAGAGGTTTAATTTAATATAAGACAAAGAAGCAGTATAACTATCATAATAGTGAAGCTAACCTAATCAGTTTTGGGCATTATAACTTGAAAATAACCTTTAGTGATTAATTAACTAATCATGGCCATGATATAAAGAAAAGACACATTTCATTTATTATTAATATGCATGAAACTCAAACATATAACAAACTGAAATAGTTTTGAAGATTATGATGAATATCATATAACTTTACATCCTGGGTTTAAGTCAGGAAAGGTTAACGCTTTCTCAACAGGAATCTTCATTGTTTCACTTTCTAAGCTGACCCAAACAATATAGCCAATATAGACAATAAAAAAAGACAAACTTACTGCTATATTTTCTATTTATTGCACCCTGAAAAGGCCAAGTCTCCCACTGTCTGCATAAAAACATTATTTTTCAGCATGAAAGATATCTTCCTTTATTTACATAATGAGCAAAATTTCATTTTATTGTTTAATCTATTAGCACTGGCTGATGCCTCCGATGACACAAATAGATGGGAAGCACAAAATGTAACAGGCATCTTGTTTTAATTGTTCAAATTTTCTCCCTTTTTTTTTTTAAGGTGACAGGGCCATTACTCCAAAGTCACCACTTATCAGCAGTATCACTGAGGATTAATGGTTTCACTTCTGCTAGTAAGAAATGTTTAAGTTGTCCTGATTATCAGTGCAAGAAAAAGAATAATGGTTATTTGTCATTGTGTTAAGCAGTGGGAGAGACTAATCTAACAAAACACTGAGTTAAGAACACCATTAACCCTTTCTAGTGAAGCTGAGTGGGATGTGAGTTGGATTGTGCCCAACAGTGAAGCCCAGTGTCTAAAATAAATGCTTTTCTTTGTAAGAGCTGTGTCAATCTGACTCAGAGGTGCATTATCCATGAGCAGTTTGTGCTATAGCAACTATAGTTACTCTGGCTTCCATACTGAGCGTAACATTTTCTACATTATTCACTATATTTTGGACTATAATCACACTTTTATTGGGTAGGAGACAGTGACCTACAGGTAAACAAGAGGAAAAAAGGTTTCTTTTTGAAATACTGCATAAGAAAAAAAAAAAACCAAAAAAACTAATGGGACAACATCTAGTTCCTTAAAGTTAATAAGAGCCAGTCAGTCAAAGATACATAAACAAAAAAGGAAATTTCATAATGTTACAGTAAATATTACATTCATAACCCCATTGCAGAACACAAACTAAATATGGCAGTAAGTGAAAGATAACATTATAATGGTAAATGTTTAGAAATTGAATTTAGTTTGGGACTTATACTTTGTTCGCACCAAGAACAATTACCACCGCCAATATCTGGCATACTACCGATTTAACACATTTGTCTCGTAAAGGATTTTTTTTTTCCAGTGGTAGAGTCCCTGCAGCTTTTGTACTGGTGGTGCTGCTCCAGTAATCGCCTACATTATTTTCCTTGTCTGTCACCTTTATAGTATCTATTAGCCACTCTCTACTATCTGTTTGTGGGGCATTTTCTCTTCCTTTTTTCCCATGAATGTTTTATATATTGGAGGGAGAATGATTGTTCTTTGCAATGAGGCTAGCGCGTGGCCTCAGTAAGACAAATTGCTCCAGAACGTCTAAATGGCAGTCAATGATAACTCATTGTAAGGAGAGTAAGTGACTTCCAATGGAGTGGATAGGGGACAGAGAATAATGGCAGAGCACAGGTGAAAAATAGATGTTTGGCTCAGTGTAATTACTCCATTAGGGGGCTCTCTGTTAATCTACCAAGCCACAGCAAGTGTTTTTACAGCGATGAGGAGGTGACAGGCGAAAATGACTGCAACTGGACAGAGAGGAGCCGCACTACCTCCCCAGTCACAACACACTCTATGAAGTGTTTACTAATGGACAAATGTACTCCCAGTCTGTGCTCTATGCGGCATGCCATATGAGCTGCTCCAGTCAGAAGTTCATATGGTGATAGATGTATAGACGAAGCTCCTCATTGAGCTGACATATTAATTACCTGCAGTATGGTCCCATGCATGCAGAGTGCTTTAACCTTCACTGTCTCTGTTTTGAGCTGAAGGATGGATCAGCTGTGAGCTTGTTAAATATGAAAATCTGGGTTAGAACAAAAAAAAGGGACAAAGGAAAACCCACCCGCTGGAAATCAACACCCCCATTCTGCTGATTTTCCAGACAAACATAATGATAACAATTTTTTGACCATTTGGTGTCTGCTGCTTCCGCCTGTGGCAATCTAGACAAAAGAAGCCTGGGAAAAAAAATGCTCCAATATGGTCTTAAGAGTTTATTCTGACCATACAATCTGTTTTCTTAAGTCAACTTTTAAAACAGTGCTACGAGCAGTGCCCACAGCATTATCACTGAAGCTCAGATTGACCTGGTATTCACCTTTATACCATTTCCCATCTGTTTAGGTTCCACCCTAGAATTCATCCCAGTTGGCTGTAGGCCCACTTTGCATTGGGCTTTCTCCGTGAAACCCTGAACAAAACCCTGTAGGAGCTAGACTTTCTGCTCGGCCTATTTCAGAGGGAGATTTCAGCTTGCATCCCAGGATTTCAACACCTGACTTTTTCCTAGTTGTTTCCAATGTAAAAAAACATAAAGAAGCAAGCGCACAATTTAACCTTGTTTCAGCGCAACTTTAAATTTGACTCAAATAAGTCGAATATTCCTGCACCTCAACGGCAGTAACTGCGAGTTAATATAGTGAGGGGAAAAAATGCCTACAAACAAGCTGGTTACATTTGCCGACAACGTGTTTATTCGAATTTCTTTAAACGCATCTATTTTCATTCAACTTATATTAGGAGCTACATCCTTGATTATAGATGTTCTCCTTACTGCAGCTTATTAGATAGAAGGGACCGACCTTCAACTTGATGAGAAAAAAAATAAAAAATAAAATAAAGCGATCAGCAGGCAGGAATGGCTCAAAACACACACAAAGGCACCAATACAAGGCGTCCAGCTGGACAATTTTTTCTGCCCCAAAAGCTACAGGTTGCGGTTAGGGGACTTCAAATGGTAAGGACAGTGAGAGGTGCCATTATCACTCAGTGATGAAAACGAGCACGGTGACCCGATTAAAGCGAGAATTTCTGGGTCATGGTCTTGTTTTTCAATGCTTAATTTGTCTATCGATAGTGACACGGTCCGTGGCTTGCACCTACCTGTAATATTATCTTTCTAAAAGTCGTGGTTCAGACAGGGCCCTTGTCACTGTAACCCAACACGGAGTGAGTGAGCGGATTAGCCCGCAGCGTGTAGCGGGGGGGAAGAGCAGGCTGCCAGCCTGTGCTGTGGAAGTTGCGGGCTGCGGCGCCACTCAGTGGACGCTCCGGTTTCAAGAGCTCCAGCTTCACCGTGGGGTCTCAGTCACTGCAGTCTGCGTGAACGATACAAAGTGCTTCTCGAGTTTTTAAACCGTAGATAGATAGAGAGCAAAGCCTTCTTCAATACTTCTATTGAAGACAAGTAATAATAAGTAATACCTGGACCTACATACATGCATACACATAAGCTATTTATGCATACTAAATCCAAGCGTTGCTTTCTGTCTTACATTGCACAAGAGTATTGGGAATACTATGGACCTACACTTTAGCCTTCACCTGAGCTGAAACTAGGTATAGCTTGTTTAGGTGGCCTTTGGTGTATCGTGTATGGTAACAAATAACAGTTCACAGTGTCTGTGGTCTAGCCTTCTCAGGGCTCCCTTTGCATCAGACACAGTCCCCTTCATCTCATGCTAATGTAGTGCAAAAAAGATATCCAGCTTTAAAGACATGGCAGTCAGTTTTAAAAAAGGCTGTGCTTAGTGTTTGAAGTCATAAATGTGACAGAAGACTTCAAGAGAAAAGACCCAAGACTGGCAGTCTAAAGATGAGTGAGAGGCGGACAGGGAACATGTTTTTTTCCCATCCAGAGGGATATTCTGTGGCCAAGCTTGATTATTAGAGATGAAGGACAAGCTGAGAGGATGTGGGATTGTTAAATTCTTGAATCCTTTCACTAAAGCGCCCCCTCCTATAACATTCTTCCGCACTCCATTTCTGTGCATTTATGGCGCACCCTTGATTTTGCTCCCTTTTCTTTTTAAGGCCGAATGAAATTCAGATTCCTTGATGATATGCAAAAAGCAGAAGAGAAATATGGAAATATGATTTGAAGCTCCGCTGGCATTTAAAAATAAAACTGCAATATAGATTTACAGTGTTTATATTCTAAAACCAAATAATACTGCTGCAAAACGACTGAATTTCCTGTGTTGACTAGAAATTATAGGCTCCCCCCCAATAATTAATCACTACACTGTATATGTAGAGAGCACTTCAGCTGTCTATGGTGTTATGTGAAACCCTGGCTGTGGATTCAAAACCTTCTTTCCCCTTTCTGTGAGAGGCTGTGCTTCATTTGATGCCCTGTCCATTATTGCCAGCATATTTGAAAAGTGCTAAGCCTTGAAACGAGTCCCATATTATTTCAGGCTGGACTGAATATTTCACGGCAGGAGGCAGAAAATGAGACCTTCCCTCAAGAGACTGCCTGCAGTGCATTCTACTTGGTGCAGCAATCGGAAGGTCTCATACTGTGCAAAACACACTTGAACAAACAATTATATATTTATCCACCACACTTCTGAGATTTTTTTATTTCTTTATTTTTTTTATCCACTTGGTTGTACAGAAAATGGGCGGGGGGGTGCAGGTAAACTGCATGTATGGAGTTTCCTTTAGTTTTGGGCTTGCAGCTATCGGTATCAGCACCCACACCAGGGACGGAGAGTATTCACCAATCCTTAGAATAAGGTGTTTTATCACCACCTCAGGAGCAGAAACACATTCTAGGGAAAGAGGAGCTTCCTTTGAGTTACATCCAGAGTAAACAGCAGCGGGCTAAAAAATAAATAAAAGCTAACCAGATTGATACCTGAATCACCTCTGTCTTCTTTAAATCCTATCTCGGTCTTGTGAGATTAATCTGTGTTCTGCTGCATGATTTCATGAATGTGTAACATACTCTACTGTGGACAGTTGTCTCTCTCTTTGACTGATTCACGAGAGTTAGATAGCGGCATAGCGCTCTGAAATGTTTGCCGGCAGAATATTCATGAGTTAGGAGTGGCAGAATGAGGAAAGTTCCCGAGAAAGCTGTAACACTTACTAGTAAAAAAGAACTCAAGAACATATGTAGGTGTGTTATAGTCACCCACTCAATTTGCCCTCTGCACATTTATACATTATTAGTGTTTGAGTCATTCCTGGATTATTCTACTTGGCAAGCAACAATAATACTATATATGTAGATATGTATTAGGGTATTATGGTACCAAAAAAAAAAAGCTGCTTCTGTGGAGATTATGTGTTCTTTTATCTGGTGTTATATATATATATATATATATATATATATATTCTCCTTTGACATTTGATTTTATCATCTACCTTCAAATTATAAAATTGTGGTCAGCCACAAATGACATCTATTCAAATTTAAAGTTGACATATAAAATATGCTTCAATTTTATACCACAATACTGAACAAACTACTCAATTTGCACCTAAAAGTAGATTTGCTACAGTAAAAAAGTCAGACAACAAAGCTTTGCTTAATCATTAAAACTTCAGCTGCCAGTGACCTTTGGGAAGGATCCATATCTCTGTTCCTGGAAGAAATGATGTGAATGGCAAGCAGTTGTGTCCTTTGTGTTTTGGGAAGATATTGAGTGTTTGAAGTGTTAACCCTGACACTGCGCCTTTGGGGCGAGCAGGCGAAGGAAACATGTCACACAATAGGATGGGACTTGGATCTTTGCTTCCCCTATCCTGACCTCTGACCATTATTAGTTTTAAGGGTTGCTGCAACCCCAGCTCCTTAGGGGCAGTGTCTGCCTCAATCATATCAACCCAATATGTAGAATATGTTGTATCACTATAAGCTAATAATTTTTACTTCATGTAAAATAGTCTCACTGCCATTTTATTTATTTCTTTTTATTTAAATGTATCATAAATTCAATATGTCGGTGTGATGTAATAAAAGATTTTATGTTACCATTGTAACTGCGGTTAACAAATTTCTGAACAGTGGTGTAATGATTTTTACAACCCAGTAAGACTGCAAAATTCTAATTTCAATCCTCGTTTCAAGTTTTTTTTTCATTCAGCCTGTTTATAATATCCTCATTGTGGCTTCAAAAGTCTTGGCTGTCTATTAGGTATTTGCTGTCATGGAAATGACCTTTGTTAATGAATCTTTGAATTTTGGTTGACAATGTTTTTGTGTGATCTCTGCATGTTATATGCCTCCAGTAGCTTCGCTGACATAATCCGCTGGGGCCACACATAAAACAGTGTGCCATCTGCACCTGGAGCATGGCTATCAGCTCTTTTTTTCCCCCTCACACTGCTTTTGCTTGAGCCTTCCCTGCCTGTGTGTAGCCTGACCCTGCTCTTCCCGTTCCAGGCTACAGAAGCCAAACCAAAGGCAGCTTTCAAGGGGGACTGTCTGCTCAAATCAAGTCAGAGGCCTTTTTAGAATCGGTTCAGAGATCATAGCAAGTAGAAGTCAGGGAAGAGGATGACCCTCTCCTCGAGGCTTGATCGGATCTTGGCCCAGTCAAACCCAGCAGGGCTCAGTCTCTGGACAGCTTCGTCTCTGCAGGCTTTGACTCTGTGATAGTGCGAATGAAAGAGGGCACCAAGAGAGCAGCAGTTCTGATGTGTCAGGCTCAATGTCCTGGCAGTCTCGCAGAGCAAAGTGGGCAAAGCAAAGGACACAGCCAGCAGGCACGGGGCCAGAAGAAGACCCCTATATTGTGTGACATGTCATCTAATGGCTGTCCTTCTCTTTTAAATCCATGCATCTGAGATAAGTTGGGGCCAGTGACAAAGGTCACGATGTACAAGACAAATAAGCAAATGTAAGAAGGATCGTTAATGACCCAAATAAACATTTTGTTAACATTTTATAGTCAAATATTAACAGTAAAATACCACATTGTTAACAGACAGAAAGAGCATTATTTCCCCTTATTAGTATCCATCAGCATCTGTGGATTTTTCATAAACATCTCTTATCTCAATCAGTGATTCAAATTAGGTTTTTCCTTTTTTTATACTCCAAATAATGCCTGGTGTTTAGCAACATCTTTTTTAGATGAAAAAGTAAATTCTGAGATTTTTTCCTGCAGTCACTTGCTTGGTTTATTGTTGAACAACAATGTCAGATGTCAGAAAACGTTTGAATTCTGCTTGCTGTAAACATGGCTACACATTGGGTTGGAGAGAGCTAGTTGTGTCTTGTTGACACAGGATTATTCACCCTGTGTTTCTGACCCTTCTCTACTTGACTTGGGCTCCCCTCACTCCCACCTCCACAGATCTCAGCATTCATTAAGATTACGTATTTACTTTAAGCGTGCCGCTTCTTTGCATAATGGCAAGCAGGTTCCCTGGCTGGCACAGTGTGTTTCAAGTGCTTGGTGAGGATGCAACTGAATTTTAAACACGATGTGTCTTGCTTCGAAGTTGACCTTGCACAAAAAGCCCAGTGATCTCATTCTTCGCTTCAGTTGAAAGCTGCTGATTCTCTCTGTTACAGTGTTGCTCCTGTAAGAAAGGAACCCTGTATGGCCCGCATATCACTGCAGGCCACTTCTACATACTCCCTCCACTTTCTCTTTTCAGCAAAATGGGAGGGCAGGGAAAGTGGCTGAATTCATAATTCTTTGATATGGAAATCTAGGTTAATTTCGCTCTCCAAAGGGAGCAATTTACCAACAGAGAATAATGTCCAGCTAAATGCAGGAAAGGAGATCAGCCATTTCCAATTTCAGCAGGGAAAAACATATCTGAAGTTATTATTGTACAAAGATTAAAAACACGATAAAACTATCATTTACATTTGGAGCCTGATGATCATGTATCTCACGGTATGTAGTGTTAGATGTCATGGTTCCTTGTGTCAACCACAGTCATTTCCCACAAGGCGATGGCAGTAAGAGGATACCCAGCTCCCACTAGATGTAACTTTATCTCAGACTTACTTAAGGTCAGTGAACTCTCAGGTCAGCAGAGGTCACAGAGGAAACCCCTGTACACTGAGTACACATGATTATGTCCAAATGGATTACATTAAATAGTCTTGAGCTTCAGCATAGCCCTTAGCAGCTTGACTTATCTGTGAGAACACAAAGGAAATACAGCCTATGAGGCAAAACTTTGTAACTATTTTTTACTTTTTTTTAGAATATCCTTACTGGCAACCTGTCCAGGGTACACCACACGCCTATATACCTAACGCTAAGGAAATTGTATGCATGTATAGATTGAATATCCTTACTAAAAGGTATTTATTTTTATGTTGGTGTTGTAAAGCTACAGTAGACAAAGCCCCAGTAATGAGGATAAGACTTTTATGAGGAGCTCTTCAAGATAATATCATCATGCTGGTACCATTTCATCCATAGCTTTATGTGACTGAAAGCATTTATTATACTGACACCAAACAGTTACTTTGATACTGTGCCTGTCAGTCAGAGGCATTGCCAAGCTGTCCAATGCGACTTGGGGTTATGAAGGTTAATATTGGCTAGTACTCAAAATTCAAATCATGACAGGATGGGTTCATTGATGAATGACTGATAGTTGACCCCATATTTCACTTGTCACTGTGTCCACTAAAGATTTCTCGGACAAGGCTTGTATGAAGGGGCTTGCAGCTTAACCCTCAGTTGTCTTCGTTTTCCCTCACTCGCCTCAGCTGATGACTCTGTTACTTATCGTGACTCACTGTCAAATCTGGTTAAAACTGGATTTCCTTTACAGTGTTGCAAAACTCAGGGATTTAAGACGTATGCAAGTGTATGTCTGTGTGTTGAAAACCAAAGCATTGATTTCACAAATCTGATATTATAGACAATAATATAAGCCCACACGTTTTAACACAGTAATGAAGCAAATACTGAAAATCAAGACAAGCAATTAGAGCTGATAAAAGGTTCACCAGTCTAACCAAACCTTTGTCTGTTGTTTAAATATCTTTTCTTATTACATACTAGCAAAGGGGATTATCAGTAATTTTGAGGAATTGTAAATCTATTATTTACTTGATGACAATAAGTATTATTACTTTCCATAAGACTGTTTAACTGTTTGGTTAATCATGACATTTATAATTCATAGTTTTATCGGTTCCTCATAGCATGTCTAACCAGTAAATTATCAACAATGTTACACCATTTGTTTAGGCCATTCACAGTAATGAACCAAGAGTATGTTATCATCCAGTGCTACTTTTTCCCAATGCTCAACTGAGTCTTTCTGGTCTTTCCGTTGTTTTGTTTTAACAACCAATCCATTTGGACAGAATAATGTGTACTCAGTGTATAGGAGTCTTTGCATTATTTGGTACAGCACAACTCAGCACAGAGTGCCAGATTCTCTTTGTAGGGCAGGTAAGTTAGTTTTGTGTCATGAGGGTTGAGCTATGAAGATGCAATAGGCTAGAGGGGTGTTGTTGAGCCATTGTTTCCTTTTATCTGCCTGAAACAATATGTGCTTTTAACATGATATGAATATATCACTTCACAGTTAGTGCACAATATTATCAATCTCACTGCTAAATGCAGTAAACTAATGAATTTTCTAATCTCTGGCATAGTCGGTGCTACTATAACTATAGGCTAGTGCATAGATTCATTACGTGTTATTACAAATGTACAGCTCAGCAGGTTGTATATATAAATTGTATTCCCTGAGAATGTGTATTGCTCTTCTAGCTCATTAATAAGAAAAAAAAAATGTGTCAAAATGTGATTTTAACTGAAATGTTGAACATAATCGGCTCCAGATTAGATTAGATATAATGTGTTGAGCATGTTACTGTAGTGATCAAGGTTTAAAGAAAGCCACTTTGTTATACATAGACACTAAAAAATTCTGGCTTTAAGTTGATCATACCTTGCTAAACCATCAATCACACTTCAAAGTAAATGCCTTTGCTCTGGAGCAGGTTGTGCTAAGAGAACGTAGCAAATGGAATATTTTCACAAATTCTTTTACTGACAGTTTGATCAAATGGCAAAATATAATCTTAACTGAGGGAGTATGTTTTATAAATGCAAACCTGCTGATACACTGATACACTGGCAGTTAAGTTACCAACAAATGATATGTCTGGTGTTTCCACTGGAATTTGCATACATTCAGTTGGTGATACAGAACGTCCATAAATCTTGGTAAAATACCTTGCTGTCAAATCTGTTTATGGTAAATGGACTGGTATTCTACTCTACTTGAGGACTCAAAGCACTCCACACAACATGTCTCATTCACACAAGCACTTTTTGTTGTCTGCTTCTAAGTTTTCTGTCTAATTTTCAAACTCTGATAAATGCATCTGGGTTCAGTATCTTGCCCCAAGGATACTTTAGCATACAGGTTGGAGCAGCCAGGGATCAAACCACCAACCTTCCATTTGGTAGATGAAATGGTGGAGGAGGTACACTACTGGTATTGTATAACACAGATTTGAAAACTAAGTAGCCTGTTGTAGCATATTTAATAGAGATTATTCAATAAGTAGAGTTCATTGCACTTTGATTTAGATAAAAGCGGGTGTAATTTCCACAACTTTTTCATTACAGGACCGTACCAGACCCGAATGTTCTTCTTGAATATCGCATTTAAACATCACAAGTTTAAAGTTCACAAGTTCAAGCGTTTTCACTGAGTTTGACTGAAGAAAGCAGCACCCATTCAGTCCATGTTGTGTGGAAGAGGAGTCAAATGAATGGTTTAATAGGAGCATACACAGAGTTTGAGGAAGAAGCCATAGGTTAACAAAGAAAGTTGATAATCACTGTTTTAATGCCCAGTATCTCTGACTTTAAGTTTCTGGGTTTTAGGTTTTGTCAAAACAGCTAAGACACAGAAAACCCAGCTACACCCTTCAGATGTTAAACATACTGGAGCCTTTTACCACCTAATTGCTAAATACATATTTTCCACAGGATTGAAACGTAATGTTGCCTTGGGGCAACATTACGTTTCCTTGGGTCAGGATGTGCAAATAGCAGCTGTTCATAAAACAAGCTTACCAAATCAACAATATTTGTGACATATCAGGGTCTATTTCGATGCTGAAAGATCACATATTAAGTCAAACTGATGTATTTTGAAACATCTGTATATGAAAATACCAAATTTAAAGCTGGTGGTATAATGTCTTTAGTTTTGTAATGACCTATAGAGTTAGACACTTTTAGGCTACAATACACATGTTACCTTTTTACTGTCAAATACAATATAGCCATATGGTTTTATAATAGTAACTTCATCTGGCCACTGCTTTTCAGAAGTCTTGGCTTGGATTGTGCTCTTTCAGAATTTCAGCTGGAGGGCACATTGGTGAAACCTTGTGGTGATGAGGGCAATATATCAGTCAGAAGCATTTTAAGTCATTGCGTTGCTGAACACAAGGAATGACTTACATTAACTGCAGTTCAACAGTCATAGAGTCAAAGGACAAAGGGTAAAAAACAGGGTATAATCTGAAAAGGTCAAGTCAATCAAGTTTAATCTGATACACAGAAAGTCCATATGTACAAATGTCATTTTTACTTCAACTCCAGGGGAGTTGAAATAAGCAATATGAGGCAGTATTTAGTTGTTTAAAGTCTTTCAAACCATTAATTTTGTTCCTTAAATGTTGTTTAGAAAACAATGTTGTGTTTTACTTTGTAATTATTTAATTTCTGAGAAATATTCAGTAATACAGGTTTGATATGAAAAACTGCATTATGTGTCAAGAAATGTTTCTCACATTTGGATTGAAGTTATGGCTTCGTCTTCTTTTAAAATAATAATAATAATAATGATAATCATCTAAATTACCAGCTGCATATAGAGACCAGAATCCACCACAGTGAATTTTTGTAATTTTAAGCAAAACCCTTTTCCTTTACCAGGGCCTATTGGAGCAGTCAGGATGCCCCTGTTAGGTCTCCCTCCTGCCTAGACCCAGCGTATTTGCATCGTACAGCCATTAACCACCATTACCGGGCAGGGCCATTTCATGGTCAAAGAGCATTTTAGTGTTTGCTCTCCCTGGGGCAACAAAATCATCCAAGTGAGTTTCAGTCCTGCTTGGCTACATATGCTATGTTTTACATCTACCCTTTTTTAAGGTTCTTTTTTCCCTTAATTTCACCCCGTTATGCACTTTGACTCTATGAGTGTGACTTAGAATGAACTGTGAATTTTGCAGAAAATAATAATTGTGTTGGACATACTTGCCTCATCCATTAATTAATGGGACCGTGACATACGGTAGAAAAAATCTTTAAATGAATCTTTAAATGATCTTTAAACCCCAACACCAAAGAAAGAAAACCTTCACTGTACAGTAAAGTTCTGTGCTCACAGACATTATGTAATGGACAAGTGTGTTGCAGTGCTCCAAAATAACATCAACCAGCATCCATTGATCCATTATTAACTATAGTTTTATGATTATTGGCTGAGACCACTAATTGGCTGAAACCACTAATGGGGCTCTGCAGACTTACTCCTCTTTGCATCACAGCATATTAAAATTGTCAGGCTCTCACTGGCAGATGAACCTTTTCAACCCTGTTCAACTTTTTATCCACTATGTATTCAGCAATGGGTGGAGTGGTGGCTCATTAGAGGGCTGTGATTGCTGAGTTACAAGTTAGAAGGTTACTCTCTGCAAAACGCCTGACTGAGGGCTGCTTCATTTAAAACAGTAACAAATAGTGTTTTGGATGCCACAGCCCAGTCCTTGCTGCTAATGTCTCATGCAAGGCATCCAAATTAAATGACGAAATACACAGAAATTGCCCTTCTGGACACCACACAGGAAGCATTTTTTCTGACTTGTTGGCAGGACAACATGATCTGTCTGAGCTTTTCAAAGCAATTACAAATAGTAAGAAGGTCCTGAGTTCAGTTCCACCACCAGGCCAGGGTCTTTCTGTGTGGAGTTTGCGTGTTCTCCCTGTGTTTGCATGGGTTCTCTCCAGGTACTCTGGCTTCCTCCCATAGCCCAAAGACATGCAGTTAGTGGGGTTAGGTTAACTGATGATTCTAAATTGCCCATAGGTGTGAATGTGAGTGCAAATGGTTGTCTGTCTCAATGTGTTAGCCCTGCAGCAGATTAGCAACCTGTCCAGGCTGTACCTGAACTAAGACAGATAGGGTAGACTCCCTGCAACCCTGAATTGGATAAGCAGAAGAGAATAGATGGATGGACAAAATCCAGGTTGTGATTTGGGTTTAAACTTGTTAAAATTAGAGGAGCTTCATTATCATGGTTTGACTAACAACTGATTGTTTACAATTGTGGTCACGCTTTAAAATTTGCCAACTATTAGTTAGAAAGAAGAGTCTTTTTAATGAAGATTTCGTCATTTTTGACACCTGACTTGTGGTTTTTTGTCTATTCATAATTCCTATAAACCAGGTATGCAATTCCCTTTATGTAACAGTCCCTCAGTGCAGCTAAGTTGGTTACAGGGCTCTTTAGACCTCAATAATTCAGACAAAGATTTCCCACATGTAGAGCATTTTAAAGTATCTAGGGATGAAGAAGCACACCAGGGGAAGACATGTCTCAGTTGACCTCATTCTTTACGGAGACAGTGGAGGACTCAGGAGATCTTTATTCCCATGGGTGTTTGTCCCAATAACAGAAATTGGTTAGAGCCAAATATCTTTGACTTCCACCATGGCTAGACCACAGAATGCATATAGAGGATATCTTGGAAAATGACCCTACTCTTATTGAAGTTGTGTCCTCAGTTGGCATTTTTAAGCCTTATTCAATATTTTGTAAGTTAACCTGGACTGCTAGCTCAGGTGGCTGTAGCTGAGGCGGTAGAGCAGGTCCTCTACTAATCAGAAGGCTGGTAGTAAACAGTAGTTCAATCCCTGGCTGATCAAATCTGCATGAAAAATATCCTTGGGCGAGACACTAACCCCAAGTTGTTCTCTGATGTTGTATAAAGAGGTTGTGTGCTCAGATAGAGTAAAAAAGCTCTGTTGATTTACATAGAGTAAAACAGGCAATAAAGAAGTGATTTAGTCAATACTCTATGGGTGTACATTGTGATTTGATTGACTTGAGTAAGTATTTAAGGTTGGTTTGTTCTGTAAACTGATGAGTGATGTCATTGAGGCTACATCCATATTTAATGGTATTTATAGCATACAGTTAAAGCAATAAACAATCCCCTTAGATGATCTGTTAATCTATTTTGGATACAGCTTGGAGAGTCATGTGATAATCCATATACCCCCCCACCAAATCTAAATGTAGCCTAGTAGAAACCGAGTACCATATTTTATTGTGTTTTGTTTTCATTAATGTTTGTATTACACATTTGGATTAAAGTTATTTGGTAAATTTATTTATTGTTTAAGTTCAATTTTAAAAGTTTTCAATTTCTTAGTTTATACGGCCTACTGGGGTCTGATTGGAGGGAAGGAAACTTGACCCACCTTCTCCTAGCATGAGGACACACCACATGGGACACCAGAGAATTGAGAAGCAAGTTCACAAAGAGAAACAAAGTGAAAACAAAGCTCTTTGTATCTCTGAAAGTATTTACAAATAAAAGCAGAACTGACTAAGGCGACAGCCAACACGCTTGATAAAGTTGAACTTCTTGGTAAGTGAATTATCGAGTTAGAGTTTAGCTAAGCTAATGTAGCTAACTATAGTGTTGGCATGACAGCCGATGTTACAGTTAAAGAACAATGTGTACTCACACACCATATAAGAAATTTGTGAAGGAAATTTAGAGGCAAACAAAAATGTGGTTCTCATTGAAATATGGTCACAGATGATTGTAATGCCATGACTGTATACAATAAGGGTGTTATTGTTATGCAGGCTGGATTTTTGTCCTTGGGTACCTTTTGAATCTCCCTGGAGTTGGAACCTGGATTTCCTCCTTTGCCTAGGAGGTGGTGAACTTGAGCTTTCCATCTACCTGAGAAGGAACCCACCTATTCCTTCACTTCTGTTGGCGAAGTTATCCGCTGTGGTAGGACTAACATAGACCACAAACTGTTGTTGACTAATACCACTGGGTACACCCACAAAGAAACAACTGCTCTAAGACTTGACTTAATACTCTACGCTGTCACATTATTATTTTTTGCATAAATCCTACTGATACTTTGTAGTAGCATTTTTTGTTTTTGTTTTTATTTGTTGTGTGGAATCGCCATCAATTTCTACCCCGGGCTAAGGTTTACACCATATGCCACTGATGGCAAAGTTTTATTTTAGCATGCAGTAAATGCCGTCTTTAAGTTGTTTATTATGCTCCTGTATTGCAAAATATAGTGAGTGTTACAATCACTGTCAAAGCCTCCAGCTATTTCCTTGTAATCGCACATATTTTGGCGCCTACCTCTCGAATCTAAATACTGGTCCACTATTTTGTAGCTTATCTAGACCAACTAGTGGATCTGAGGATGTTACATAAACATAAATCAAATCAAGCTGCCCATTACAGTCAGTGACAGTACAACTCATACAACTTACTGAATAGATCTATACCAGCTGGTGGTGGGACTATTTAAAGATATGCACTGAATGGAAATAATGAGTACAAATGCAATTAGCATTCGTTTAGTAACAATACACACCACATTCTACTGTATGTTGTGGTTATGATGACCTACATTGTAAAAGTTTTGCATAGTAAGTTATATTTCAGATCCCTGGGAGTCAAAAGTGCTCTGGACAAACTTATGTTTGATTATTTTTGATTCAGCAATTTATTGATACAAAATAGACCTACAAATATCTTTCTAATGAAAGCTCTCAGTGTATGTTAACTCTACCTTGACAGAACATGACTCCAAATGTTGCATTTTAATCTGCTTGAGTGGAGACTCAAACATCTGTATTTCATCAGAAAAGAAGTAATCAAAGTTGACATCAAGCTGGTCCATAAAGTTTGTTTGCAAGTGCCAGCAATCTGGCTCAACATTGGTATGAGTGTAGCGAAACATTTTTATTAAGAAATTATGATATGTAGTTATCTAGAGCAGTGGAACATAGTTACCAGCTGTTGCTGGCAGACCCCACTTAAAAGTGTTATGCACGGACTGTTGCTACCATCTGGCTATTACCCGTGAATATGAGGTTATATAAAATGTAAACATTAAGGTTCAGTCATACCTCAGTTAACTACAAAGCTATATTTGACACGTTAAAGGAATTTTCTCATATTTGGGACACACATTGGTAGAATAGGGGTCAACAAGTTTTCCAGACAATCACAGAGATAAAGCGTGTGTGCCGATAAAGTCTTCTTTGCCTCATGCTTCAAAAGAAACTTGCTGATTGACATTGGCAAAAGACAACAACAGCACTGGGCAATTCTTAGGATGAAAGCGAGAGACACCACCCACTGTCATGTCGTACAGCAGCTCAATAGTCCACCGAGCACTGACAGTCACCACAGCTGTACATTTTACGCTACCTGAAGCCCAATAATTAGCATTGCTTTTTGAGGAAAAAAAGCCCAAAACAAACAGAACATACACCTCAAGATTTATATAAACAACTATGCACACACGCAAACATTCAGCCGCATGTGCACATCAGGTACGCGTGCTCAACACATTCAGTGGAACTCCTGCTTAACTTAATTGTTCTTTTCTGTAAATTGGAGCTATTTGTGCAGTTCGTTTTTGTATTAATTTGTGTCAGTGTTACACTTGTCAGCTTGAAGTTGACAAGAGAGCCATATTCTTGTTGTACAGTAGGAATCCAAACATGCTGGTTCTGCCTCATGCTGCTGGTGGATGACACTCAGGGAGAGATCATCTTGCTCAGTAGGCAGTTTCCTCTCAGTTGAACTAGACAGCTGTTTGTTTCTCAAAACTTGGCTATTTGACATATGTTGTATCCATGTTGTCAAAAATCACTCCACACACAAATTAGTTTCCCCAAATTGCATCTATTCTTGTAATAAACTGTTTGGTTTTTTTTACTTTAATGAATATTTGTAACCACTAAATGGGAATTTTTATTACTTAGATGTGTTTTATTTCAGTTAGAATTACTTTACTATAATATATTTAATGTACATTTTCAGCTTTTAACCAGTTTAGAGTATTATATGATCTATGGGTATTGCTGGAGGAAATGGTTTTGCCTGTTTTGTGGATTTTGTCCTAGAGGCAGACATAGCAGGACAAATCAGCAGGTCTCAGGACAAACCATCCTGTCACAAGAGATGGAGAGCCTGGCCAACTGTGTTGACTGATTGTTAGCATTAGTGGCTTTGAGTGTGATTAATATGCCTTCTCCTCACATAGCACTCTGGAAAAAGAGAGGTGTAGCTTAAAACTGAAAAGGGGAGGCCACATTGCACATTTTTAAAGAAGATAATGCATAACCTGAGTGTGGTCAGCTGTATATAGCTGGATGGATGGCTCTCAGAGTCCAGGTGCTCTTGCATTAATTCCTCCACCCTAAATCAGAGGGAGGATGTGCTGGCCTAATGAGCTTGTTGTGTGGGATGCTGTGCATGCTGCTGAGATGCCGTTAGAACACACTGTGCTCCAGCTTAGTGAATTTGAGGCGAGCGTAATTGCTGTGTCGTGAAGGGGATCTTCTTCTTCTGCATCTGAAGCAGCCCCTTAGCACCTGCCTGTTTGCCTGGGCCTACTGTCTTCTGCGGTCATGGCATTCCCTTCGCTTCCGCACACTGGGACTTTGGCACTCACCAGTCAATTTGGCTGTAATTTGAGAAGATTAGGTCCCTGTACAGTTAAGTCAAACATTGCATCACCGCCACTCTGTTGTGAAGCACAAAAGTTCTTGCTGTGCTCTGCCACTGTTGACAAAAGCACGCGAACACCTGGGCATGTGCACATACAGAGTTTCCTCAGTGGAAAGGTATGTATTATATAAGCTGGTGTACCCCTTGGCTTACGTTGCATATACATAAATACTTTTTTCTTTTATTGAAAAGTAGTTTATACAGTACTGATAAAAATTATTATTACAATATAAAAAATTTAACAAATTTTACTCTTCAAACCTTCACAAACACAGGCTCTTGTAATCATCTGACAGAGGACCTGTAAATTAACCTGACTCTTACAAAGCCAATTCTTCTACTTGTAGTTTCCATTACCAATAAGGAGATCTAGGGGGGAAGTAAAGACATGTTCTGAAAGAGAAGAAAACTTTTACATAAAACTGCACGTCCACATAACAGACAGAAAAAAACAACCTCCCCAATCACACTGTAGCACTGTGTAGCAATGGTGCACAAATAGGGTTTGCATTAAAGAAGTATTAGAAGAAAAAATTACCTTCAACCTCATTTTCAGCCAGACTCATGTCAGCAATATTTGGAAAAATGTGGTTTTGGAAACATGGGCTGTGGACAGATTGAACACTTCAACTGAACCCTTGGGCTAGACTCGCAATATTCAAAGTATTCAGTGGCACAGAAAAACCGCAAAGGGAAGAACAGATTCCACTAAATACTTAACAAAATCTGGATGCAAACTGAACCTGGAAGTCTACATTGGGAAACTGCAAATTTTAACATCCGCCATGACCTGCAGAATGAAACATCAAATCACAATAAAACTTAAGTTGATGTCTAGTTGAATACTAAGCTCTCCAACCCTTTGCAGGTGCAACAGTTACTGTTTAGTTCATGTTTTTTTTTCTGTTTTTTTGTTTTGCTTCTTAAAACATAGAATAAAACCAACGTGTACATGTATATGAAGAATAACTTATTGTTTATGCATGTTTGTTAGCTAGGTGGTATTTCCTTTTTTTTTCCACTGCAAAAGTGTCTAAAGTAGATTTTTCCCATGAATAACTAAACCTTTGAACACTGAGGCTAAAATTGCCAGTGAAGCCATGCTTACAACAAGCTTTAACAGATGCCCACATTCTGTCTACCTATTTCTAAGTTGTTGGGTTTTTTTTCTTTTGCAGTAAGTATGACACTGCTTAGAATACTAAAACAAAAATATACGTCAAGTCCAGTCAGTTGCTCATTGAGTTGTAGACATGACATGATAAAATGCCACCTTCAGTTTTCCATTTTTGTACATGTGTGAAGGCCATAAGAAGGCGACACTATTAACCACGTTGCTCATTCAACATCTGCACGAGGTTCATCTGTGCAGCAGAGAGCCATGGCTCAGGCACTCCCTCTGTGCCCCTATGGAAAAAGAGGCCTGCCAGAATGAGGAATGATGGCTAAGGCCCTGATTATTAGGATTAATTGTCTCTTAGTCATGCAGTGGAGCAGGAGTACCAGGGTAAAAGCAAGGTGGAAATAAAGAGGGCCAGCCAGCAGTCGTCATGTTTTCTTTACAAGCACCTTTCACATAACAGTTCCTCTCAGGTACTTCACTCTATCAGCACCATTTAGACCAGTGATAAGCATGAAGTCATAATAAAATGCGAAATGCTTTTGAATGGAAGTTATTCTCCTTATGTGCTGTGCTGAAAAACTTGTTTTAAATAAAGCATTGCCCTGGTAATAATACTGGTGCTGTCTAGCCTATGAAAACACACCTGCCAGGTTAAAGGTTTCTTACACAATCTGCTTCGTATTCATTTTGGCCCTAGAAATCTCAAGTATTGATCTTTGACATACTCACTCTCTGTTAGCTTGTTTATAGATTTTACCAGGAGAAAAAAAATAAAATAAACACGTTTTATTATTTTTTTTTTTTCATTTTTTGCCAAAAAAAAAGTTACACAGACTGTCTGTGCCAAACTCAAACTTCTGTCAGCATTTAAAGAGTTTTGATAAAGATATTTTTAAGAAAGACTTTGGTAAAACTTTTGCAAGAACAGTCACATTATTTTCACAATAGCAGACCTGACACAGTCATAAAAGACTGATCCCTTTGTTTTGCATTTTTTCGTACTTGGCTCTTTAGCCTTACATTAAATGCAAATTTTTTTTTACCTGTTTTCGTTTAAAACAGACAGAGCTCTGAAGTTGCTTCTCGTCCTCAAAGTGAACCAGAAAAGATTTTCGGGAAAGTTACAAATAGATGCCTTTCCACCAACGAAACATCCAAACAGCTGTCACTTCCCGGTGTATTCATTCATCATTATTAGATAATAAGTGGGGAATAGCCCCTGAAAACCCCTATTACCTTTATGTACTCTACAGAAGTGTGCCACAGATAACAGATGAGGCTGGACTTGATGTAAAATTAAATTACTTGTTTCGTATTGGGTGCAATTAATGGGCTTTAGACGCAGCAAGGCTCGATGCATTTAGAGATGTGTCCTATCAACTTGTCCTGGGGATTAACCTATCTACTTTGCGTTGGCCTCTGACTGCACGCAAGCAATGCTAATCTGTGCACAGCTCCCTTCAATAACTTTCAAAAACTTCTGCATTGATGATGGAATATCTGTCAGCTGGATGTCATTAATTTTGTACATGATTAAGCGTGTATTTAGGACACTTGTCAAGCGGATGTTTTGAGCTGTGGCTTGTTTGAGCGCACATGTATTTTTTCCTGCAGTCTCTTAGAGCCAGAGCTCTGTTTTGTTCACAATTTCATGTGGCAAAACAGAGGCTGGTTAGCACAATTATGAAGACAAAAATTTTAAAATATCTCAGAGTGAATCTGCATAAGCTTTTCAGTGAGAATCCTCTCATTCCTTAAGATTTATTATAATTAAGTATCACAGTTTTAACTATTACCCATTCTCTTCACAGTTTATGTTTCACCTCAAAGAAATACGTCGGCTCTGTAGTTTCCCAGTAAGTCAATAATTTTTTTAATTTTCTTTCTTTCTTTCTTTCTTTTTTTTTTGCTTTTATATAGCTACATTAGTTCTGTATGTCTCATAAAGCATTGCAGGGTGACCACTTGCTCTCCTGTGGCCTTGACTGTGGCAGCACAGCACCTGAATAAAAATCATCAGAGAAATGCCTTTGATTGTAGAATACCCTTCCAAATTTTGTATAGCCTTCGGTAAAAACACTGAACAACAATTCAGATGTACAGTACAGCACAATGGAGGCACTGAACATGAACTAATCAGTGTTTAGGGAATATATAAGTCTCTTTGACTTTCATGCAGTCGAGGGGAAAAAAAGAGTTTCCAAGTTGTTTGTCATCTAAATAAATCTTCCCTGCAGCATTTCTTCAGACTTCCAATAATAGTGACTAGTTCAAATGCCAAATTATGCTTTGCTCTGACATATTGCCCACACCATGTGGTATATGTGCTTGTGTATATGTTTCTGTGTGTATGTGTGTCACACGGATTGTGTCTGTAAGAGTCTGTGTGTATGTGTGCCCGTTGTTTGTATGCATTACTGTATGTGTTAGTGGAGGTGGCTGGTGGCGGTGTACCAACTAGTCACGGACCTGGAGGATTAGATTTACCATTTCAAAGATGCCTGTGTTTCTAAAGTTTACACACATACATGCGCGCGCGCGCACACACACACACACACACACACACGCACACACACTCTCATACAATCACCCACCCACACACTGCTTCCCCAGCTTGTCAACGTGCAACGTGGGCTGTGGAGGCTTGTGCGAACAGATGGGAGGAACCAGCATAAAATAAAGTTAAACTAGAACAGAATGACTATGCAAGTGGCGTGGCCGCCCTTTGTTTGCTAGGAAGGTGATCCTCAGCAGCTGGGGATGATGGAACGCATGATTAAAATTACCAGAGGGAATGATTAATATCTCCTTAAAGCACACACTTCCAGCATATCAATCATCTCATTACACTGGAAATGTTAATTGTGTGAGGGGAGGGTTGGGGCCCCTGAACCATGAAAAAGTAGCCCACCCCTCGACATGTTTACTTACACAACAGAACGGACCTAACAACTCCATGTGTTCTGTACCGTGTTTTGAGAGTTTCGACTGTTACCACTAAAGCAGGTCCCACTCAGCAGGGGACACTGTACTTAACAGTAACTGGACTCTTTACTTCCTGACAAAAAACTTGTTTAGGAGCAATCAGGAGGTGTATGCTGGCACAGGAGTTGTTTTAGAGCTCATGTGCGATGCTAAACAATACTAAATTTCTTTTTCTTTTCTTTTTTTAGGGGAGGGAGGTTGAAATTTGCATTAAAGATGTACAGCGTGAGCTGTAGTAGTATCACATTCAGCCCTCACCCCTGTGCACACTCGTGCTAATAACACTCATGGAAATAGTTGAGTGTCATGTGTTAGTGGGATACTTTGTTATATATGTCATGAAGTGTTGGGCTTTTTAATTGAACTGAGATTAATTTCCTCATATCCCAGATTTCCTGTAAGATTTGTATACTTAAACGACACAGGCTTAAATTTTTTGGGGGGGCAACATGGAAACAATGAACCAGCAGGAACAGAAAGTTTTTTGTTTTGCTTTATTTTAAGCAGTAAAACATGAAAAAAAGAAAACTAAAGCTGTGTACACTTTGAAATAAGGAGAGGAAGAGGTCCCAGTGCCTATGGTGGCCCAGATTGCCCTTGCCTTGCCTTCCTTTCCCCTGGTTGCCAGTGTGTCCTACTCTTTGCCCTCTCTGCTCCGCTGCGTTCGCTCCCGTCCCCCCTCCCACCTTTCCCTGCGTGCCTACGCTGCCTGAGCCAGCTGCTCCCACTTCATCTTCAGCAGCGTCACCAGGCGGGGTATTAATCATGTTTTTCGAGGGGGACACTCTGCTATTTATCTCTCTGACACTTCCAGCATTC
>VVHJ01015637.1:4403-18595 GCA_015107715.1 Tylochromis polylepis | reverse complement strand
GGGGCGGCAAGATTTTCTTGTAAAACAAAGGGGGGGCCAAGCAAAAAAGTTTGGGAACCACTGTTCTAAATTCACATGCGGAGCTACTCGTTGTGATGGATCCTTGTGAATAAGGGAGCAGCTGAAAGTAGTTTCTTCATGTTGGAAGTTGAAAATAAAGTACTTGTCCAATGTGCAACAACCATTTGTGCCATGTAATATGATTTAAGGTGACTTGAAAGTGCTTTTAAACTGACTGCACTGTAGATAATCTGAATATTAAACGATAAAACGCCAACTTGTGTGTCCTATTTGTGGAGGCTTGGTCATGCTGGCTGAAAACATGTGGCCATGCTACAGTTACACTAACATCTACGGGACCGTAACCTCCTTGTGGCTAGGAAAAAAAATCTGTGGTTGCCTGGTAACTGCATTCAGTTTTTTTCACATTCAGCAGCTGATTGCAGGTAGTCAAGGTGACCCACTGGTCACTCAGAGAATGAGCGTGCAACATCCTCAGCCTCTGAGTGACACCTCTTGATCACAAGGTGATTGCACACTTTGGCTGATGGTAGTCAACCTGCCTCCAAACAATTGGCCTGACTTGTACCGACTGCGATCACACTCAGACAGACTGGCGAAGGATTGCAAATGACTGCAGTCGCATTTACAAAGACAGACAGACTGCAAGTGTGTTTAAATCATTCAGAGTCAGTCTGTGCTGTCTGCAGAACATACGGCACTCAACTTCACTGGTTTTCAACTGGTTGTATTCTGGTTACATTCCTATATAAAATCAAGCTTGTCAAGCTTCTGTGTCATTATGCAGTTTAATCGGATTCCTGCAGCATCTGTGTCACTATCTGTGGAGGAGTTTCTAGATTTCTATTTTAAATCTACAAGGTTCTGGCTGGACTCTGAATTTAAGCGACTGATGTGAATTACCGTGTATGCAGTCTCTAACAGGGTTGAAATTGTTGACAGTTTATCAGTTAATTGCCACATTATCACAAACAGATTGCATATAATTGCCAACTTGATCCTATTCAATCACAAGCTGATAGCAGGCTCACTCTGTCTTATTACCATTTTATTGCCATCTTGATGCACTAAAGTTACTTTGAAGACAACAATGAGTTGTAAGTGGTCACAGCCACTGTTTTCCTGAGTGTGACTGTAGTATTGTTTGTTTTTTTAAAAATTTATTTTAAAAACCTAATATAAATATAAACAATCATTAGACCACAACCAATCCAATGCATTTCAAATAAATTTAATTTCCCCTTTGGGTTGCAACCAGGTTGCATATATTTTTGTATGCAGAATCTGATTGTAAATATCATTTTTACCATTGCTTATTTGTATGTTGTTTTTTTTGTTTTGTTTTGTTTTTTATCAAGGTTGGACTGTGCTGATCTCTACAGATATGCAAAGCCAACTTAATTGACTATTGTTGACAGGTTTTTGGACAAAAGTAGTAGTACTTCAGTTTAGAAAAGGTAGATTAAAAAAAAACCTAAAGGACCTACTCAGATACAATTCTGTGAACAACACTGATTCATGATATGTAACAGCATCTGCATTTAAAGACGGAATTTACTTGCAGTCAGTGAACTGGTTGACCTTTGACTATAGTGTAGTCGTTCACTACATTGGTGTACAGCTTCTGTCTTTATTTGTTTTCTAGGTGTTCACCTTTAACTAAGTTGGCCTGTCTTTCTGAATACCTGACAATTCTTTAAGCACCAGTGTGCATCTACAGAAGAACAGGCCGAATACAGACAAAGCATTCAACATTCACTCGGGATTAGATTTGTTGTTCCAAAGAAACGGAATCACATCACAATCAGAGGGAGCTCAGAGGAGGTGAGCCAGGGTTGGTGAGTGTTTCAGTCAGGGATCACTGGGATTGGACGCAGGAGGGATAAAGTAGGCATTGATTAGCGGGGACTGGTTGGGATCTGGGCTCATTTCAATGGCTTACCTTCTTGTATCTGGGGACAGGAAGCTGTTTTGTTCCAGCAAACATAAAGGACCAAGACACAGAGTCGATGACAGCATGCAAAAGAGTAAGGTGGAGAAGGAAAAACAAGAAAACATTGATCATGTGAAATTAAAGTTATAGGTGACAAAAACAAAACATGCAAATAACCGAAGAGAAACGGAAAGAAAAACAAAAACGAAGCAGTCTGCAGTGTTTCAGAAAGATTTTTTGGTTTACACAGCTCAGAGCGCTGCTGAAATGCCAAATGTGGAAACAGTCTGAGTGGAAAAGAAATGATTAAAGCAATAGTGGATTTGAATGGCCTGTTGATACAGTGATCATCACTGAAAATCCATTAATTTATTTGTTTATATTTGGCTATGTTAACTGGATTTGAGACAACAGTCGGTGATAGTTTGAGACAAGTCTGAGTTACAGAAACAGCGCCGTATGGTTGTGCTGCTGGAGAGGACCACTTTAACACAACAGTTCACACAGTATCCAGATCATAGTAGAAAAAAACAGGATTTCAACACATGCAACATGAAAACACCTCCATATAGTGAGAGGGACACCTTCAGTGGCACTCATGGCTGTTTCTCACAGTCAGGAGTTAAAGTGGGCTGGAACTATTTAAGACTATGTTATTAATAAGTAAATAGGTCTGAGTGGTTGTTTCATGCGCTATAATTTAAGTGAGTTTATTTTGTAGCTCATTTCTTTTCTGGCGTGGCTCTTTTATGAGCGGGTCACTCATTTCGTAACCCCTCGTTAATGCCACTCTTGTAACAAGGTCTATTTGATCGTTTGCTAACCTAACCAGCAAGACTTTTGTGCCTCAACAAAATAACCAAGTCAAAAAATAAAAAGCAACTGAAAACAATACCAAACAGCAAGTCAAGAAAAAGCCAAACAGCAAAACACAAAGATCCCAATAGCATGAAAAGAAGGGTTTTCCAGTGGACAGTCTCTGGGACCATTAACTCTGGTAGCCTAATACGCTGACACTAATACAGTCTGTGTGTCACAATGAGTAGCAGGAAGGATTTCACAACACCCTGGACGAAAATGTGCGGCACTTTTTATGTGCTACCACCGGCCATGCCTTCCAGTCAATACTATGGACACACTCAACCCATAATCCTCCTAAAGTACTCGACACACATTCTCACAGTTTGATTCTTATCCCTGTCATGCATTCATATGTGCAGGTCAATGAAGTGGGATCACTAAAACAAAGGATTTGGATGTCATTGTTTTGCTAGCTACTGACACAGTAGCCGTATTCCCGGTTAGAGAGAACACGTTCAATACGAACAGGTGATCGCTTCATTCTCAGACGTGACAAAAAGAAAGAGGGCAGAAGAGAAAGAGTTTGTTTAGTTACAGTTTTGTTAGTTTAGTTAAGTCAAAATTAAAAGATCACCCTGAAAAGTTATCTTGTTAATTCATGTTGTGAAATGTATTTGACATTAAAAAAATGTGTAAGTTAAAGGCTGTGTGAGAATGCTGGACAGTGCAATTAGTGCAGGCTGCAGAACCAAGCAGCTTACAGTATTTTGGTAAAACTTGTTGTAATAATGTGGCACTTTGACGGGGTAGGACATATTCACTGTTTGATCAAAGGTAGCAGTTACCAGCTTAAATTCAGACTAATTACATTAAAAAGCATGGCATGCAATCATAAAGTATGATAAATCTGATAACAGTCTGGTAATACTGCTAATATTGCTCCATGAAGAACAAACAAATCTATCCAAGCTCACAGTAAGTCAAAGTTGCTTCTTTGTTTGCTTGTTTGTTTGTTTGTTTGGCCAGAGCTGGGATCTGTTTAGCTAAGATATTATGTATAGACACCTTCCCTGGGAATTTCTAGGCTGTTTGCCACATGACATTGCGTTTTAAGCTTAAAAGGAGCAGAGATGTAAAAGCAACATATTATGCTCTAACTTGTGTTTTGACTATGGATATTAAGCTTTGTATGATGAGCCCTTGTTCCTGTATAAAGACACCATATCAAATCAGCATATACTCACCAGCTATGTTGTACAGTCTTTTCTTTTGAGGTTTTGCAGATACTGTGTCCACTAACTATGTGTCATAGCCTCGTCCACATTTTTCAACATGGTGACAATATAGCATCAGTCAGTGAACCCTTGGCAGCCACCTATCACTCTGGAAAATGTGTACTCCTCAACCATTTGGCAAAACCTCTTTTGTGATAGCTTTGACATATTGTATATTGCTACAGTTGCAGTGTGAATGGATGTGATGGACTTGTCTACAAACACTGTCCAGCTACTCTGTTAGCTGTTGTGAAACTGTGAAAAGTGCCGCACAAACCGAAAATGGAGAAGGTTCAGCTTCAAAGTAAAAGCACCTTTTCAGACATGTTCACTGAAATGCTGAGGCACAGCTTTTACTTTGAAAGTTAACCTTCTACAATCCTGCTTTGCGCTTTTTCAAGTTGTAATGTCGCACGATTAGTAGTTAGTGTGTATTTGCAGACAATCAATAAGCAGCATGGTCATCAGCATGTGTTTCCCGTCAGAGACAATTTGTAGTTTATTTTTGTAATATTAATGCAGATTTAGTGATTTTAAGCACTGATGTATTGAGTAAGAATATATAATTCTGAACATCATGAGGGCATGCTGTAACCTCCTGTTTTCAGTCATGCTAAGCTAAGGGATTTATCTCCTGACTCCTACTTTATACTTAACAGAAAGAATGATATTAATCTTTGGGGGGGGGGTTCACCCTCTTTAATGAGCAAACTTTTTGTAAATTATTCTAAGGATGATGGTGCACAAACAATAAATGACCTTAAAAGCCTTCATTGACTAATAACATTTATAATTTATTGTTTAGCTGGCAGACACTTGCGGTCTAAGGCTTTACAGCACCAGATATGAATAACAATTGATTTGCTGCACCCATGATATAGCAGCTTCTCACTCCATCCTTTCTGAATAGTCTTGTGGGAATGTCTGCTGGACACTTTATCAATATTTACAGCTGAAATATGACAGGTTGAAAAGTACAAAATGAATCATTTCTCAGATGTTTCAGATGTTCCTCCATTTACTGTGATAGAATACAAATGAAGACAAGTTGTTTCATAAGGTCTTTTTATGTAAAAGCTGTGACATGAAAACAGTTGCAATTATTGATAAAGAATTTTTTAAAAAGAGCGAAAACATCTCTAAGAAACCAAGTCTGTGTGCGTGTGTGTGTTCTCACATGAATGTGGGTGTACTAGGAAATTAAAGGAGTCTCTGCAGCAGAAAGAAGAGACTGGAAGATTACTGTGGAGTGTTAATGTAGGTTTTAGTGTAGGTCGTGGTAAATTAACAGGTCTGGGTTTTGCAACTGAATTGTAAGACAATGTGAGACTCACTGATAAATGCAAAAAACCCAGAAAAATCACCATTGAAACTGTGTGAAAATGATTCAGCAGCTTGTAGAACCACCTTGAGCAGCAGTAACTTGAAGTAATATTTTGTTTACAACTTTATCAGATTCTCACATTGCTGCTCAGTGACTGGAAAGTACCCAGGCTGCAAATCAAGCCCTCCACCACTGTGCTTATATAGTATGAGGTGTTTATGAGGATGTGCTGTGTTTGGGTTTTCACCAAACATGCCATTGTCCATTTAGCTGACATGCAAAGTCCTTATAAAGAGACTGGAGGGGCGGTGTTAGCATAATTTGCAGGCAGCACACCCTGGTGCACATCCCACTGGGACCTTTAAAACATAGTCCACACACAGCGGTAACCCTGCTCACAGACAAGTGATGACCTAGGAGTGACCGATTAGTTTCCCTGAGAGTGATTGGTCACTCAGTGCATCACGGCACACTCCAGAAAGGACACCTTGTTTATAACTGAACCATGCGAGTGCCTTTGACATAGTGGTATCAATTGGCATCCTGGGCATGAGAACAGGCTACATCTGCCCAGTGAATTATTCTCTATTCTTACGCCTTTTTTTTCTTTCTTATGTTAGCATATTTACAATTTAAAAATGGTTCACAGAAACACTAGGATAAGATTATGTATAAGCTGAGATAATAGTTGTGTCTCTAATACAGAAACAAAAAACATAAATTCTTTTTGCACAGGAGGAGGTCAGATTAGACCTGGGGAAAAACACTCAGGGAAACCCTGATTGACAAAGCTTTCAGTATTTATTTATTCTCCACCACTGAATTTTTTTGAACCACATTTCAGTATCAAATTCCTTAATTTCCTAGATGTTTGTGGGGTTTCTTGCAAGTGCAGGATTTGAAACAGGATTTAAATCTGCGCTTTGACTACACCCCCTCGCTGAGTGAATTAGAGTGTTGTGAAATTTGTGATCCTCTGACTTTTCATCTAACTAAATCGATTTTGTTCGATGATACGCCTAGACTCACTGTGTGTCTTTCTCATGCCCGGGAAAAGATGATCTCAAAAAATGATCCAAAAACACACACACACACACACCATATCCAAATACAGGCTAACTAAAAGAGTGGAGCCCCACCACTGAAATTCAATCATACAAGAGATACGCCATCATTCCCCACTTTAATGTGTTAAAGCTGTCCACCTGATGCTCTGATTCCAAGGCGGCCGCTGTGTCTCCCTCCCTTTCGTCTAGCCTGTTCGACCCTGCTCTGTGCAGGCTGGGACTTCCCCCGTCTCTCCACGTCTTCCATGACTCTTTCTTCACACCTTACCTCGTTTTCCTTTATCTCTGACTTTTGGCTAACTGACTGTTTTCTAGTGTGAGAGAAACTTACTAGATGCTGATACTGACAAACTAAACCATTTTCTGCAAATATTAAAGGGGAGGTATAGTAATGTTTCAAAACAAGAAAAATTAGGAAGTCTTACGGAGCTGCAAGCATGACTAGCAATTCTTTAATATACAACAAAAGCAGCAGAAATATATTTTCTTTAAACCCTCTGTGCTTTCTAAACAATATGCATTTGCAATAACTTGCAATACCGTTCTGAGTGACTCAAGGAATAAGATGTACTGTGCAAATAACACTGATGGCAAAGATTTGAAAAAGCAGTACAGCAACACAGAGATGAAGCCAACAGTGAAGAAAGCCAACGGCCCCTTTTGGCTATAGTAACCTTTCCATGAAAGCAGGTTTTCAGGAACTCTGGAAATCCAGTTCCTGCAGGAACCTACACATGTGCTTTGCTTGCCTAAAAGAATGATGACAAAATATTGCACTGAAGTTTGATTTGGTGTGTACAACATTCGTTCAGATGGCAAATTAGTTGCTGCTATCTATATTAAGATGAGAAGAATCTGCAGCAAATCTGAGGACAATCTCACCAGCATTTCATACCATGTGCCAAATCTTTGGACAGATGGATAGACAAGCTGATAGACCGCCTGGTATGACATGCTACTACAAGGACAAAAAGAAACAAAGGCGTTGATTCATTTTTAAACTCTGAACATGTGGGGTTTGGGTTATGCTTTGCCCATGGGCCTGCAGATCATTCTAGCAGGCAACAAGGTGCAAGAACCTTTTAGATCTGAAAGAAAGAACCCAGATCAACTGTGACTGTTACCTGCTAAGATAACAAATTGGAAAAGTCAGGTGTGAGTGGAAGCACTAAGGAGCAGTGATTGTGGATTCCAGCAGCCGTCCGGCCTGCTGTGTCTGAAGTCCGGGAGATCAAAAGCTGAAACAGCACTCAGTTTTCAGGTGCTAATAGATTGTTTCTTATATTCAGTGAAGCTGATCATCTACATTCACGAGCTGTTTTGCAGATATTTGTAAGATTGTAAATTGCCCTGTAATTTTTCTGCAATTATGAAGCTGAATAACAGAATGACGGTAGAGGAGCAATGACTGCATCTTTCCATAGACAGGCGTCCTGCAGGGAGCAGTTCCGTGGACAATTTTATGGTTGTATGGTGATGTGTTGAGGGATAACAATGTATAAGCATGAACTGTGGTAGAATTAGAATCACCTGAGGTGAGAGGAACTAAAGAAAGTGACAGTGTGTTACTCCCTGAGATTTGTAATGGTAAGATAGGAATACATGGTTACATTATGTTTGCATCAGTAAAATCAAAGACATGAAGCTACTGTAGCAGATAGAGGTGTAATTCAAAAAGAACCTATAAGGTGTACTATTTAAGCAGTTGTCTGTCATATTTGCAATGTTGTTCAAATAACTTGTATGATTTAATAAGAGTTCTGATCAATTCTATTTGCATCAGTGGCAGATCTAGAAAATTTTACATGAGGGGCAAAGGAGGGGGAAGAGGTCTAGGCAGGGTGGCACATAGCTCTTCAGTGAAGTATGTGAAAATCCCCTATATGTAAATGGATCAATAAAATGTCCACAAAAACACTTTAAAACTATTTATTGTATCATTATCTCTTCTAAGTAAACAAAGCCTTTTGGACAAACAAGCAATTAGTTTTTACAAGTATTGTAAGGACAATACTTGTAAAAAACTATATAGCCAAAAACTATATGTTTTATCAAAAAGGAAAGTTTTAAGCCTGATCTTAAAAGTAGAGAGGGTGTCTGTTTCCCAAATCCAAACTGGAAGCTGGTTTCACAGAAGAGGGGCCTGAAAGCTGAAGGCTCTGCCCTCCCATTCTACTTTTACACTCCCTAGGACCCACAAGTAAACCAGCAGTCTGAAAGCAAAGTTCTCTATTGGAGTGATACGATACTATGAGGTCTTTAGAATATTACATAATTAGAACACATAAAATGAAGACCACAGAAAAACAATTTGACAAGAACAAACAGCATAGCTTACTTTGCAGAACCATCGCTAGTGACTGAGAACTTGCAAAGAGTAGCTCTGTGTCTGAATGAAGCATTTAGTTTTGGCAAGTCTGCCAATGGTGATAATACTTCAAAAGAAAAAAAAATCTTTCCCTTTCCTACTGTGAAAGACAAATTATTTTTCTTTTAGACGACTGTCTGCAAGAAGTGTCTTACATGAGAGCAGTACCAACTTAAAAAGGTGTTTAAAATTACACTTTTATAACATTACCGCATCTCATTTTTAGGCAAAGTAAATGTACTAAAATGTCATTGAAGAAAATGACATTTCTTCAGAACGTAAAAATTGATTTTTACGCTATTTTAAAATATGGAAAAGCAATTTTACCGCGTCCAAAACGCCTGTTCTGAATTCTAAGTGTAGCATTACCCAGTCTACCTTTGCTGGAACTAGCCTGACAATAGTGGTCAGACAGGATATCAGAAACTTGCTAGTATGTACCTATGTGAGTAGACTTACACGATTCTTAATACCCAATTAAATATCAAAACAAAATTTTTATCCCACGTATTTAAACATAAACTGCTTTATTAGAAAGTTATTTTAAAATACTGACATTTTCATGGGTCATTTATTTAAAATGTTAGAATTATATTTTGTTGATAGAACACAGTGCCTTTATTAGTCAGAATCAAAGCTGCGCTATCACGGCAGCTGAACTAACTGCCATCTTCCATGTGTAGTTTCTACAGCACCATTTGTAGATTTTGTCACAGGCTTACTGGCTTCCTTCTTTTTTTCTTTAGCATGTAAGGAGCAGAACATTTGTAGGTGTATATTGACCCCTTCAGTTCTGCTGGAATAGCTGCTTCACTGCATATACTGCCTATGATGGTATGGTACCACAGAAAAACAATTCTTGTTGTGTTTTCAGAATTTTCAGAATATCGAACGGTGAGTATCGTAGAATTGCAAATATGGATGGAAACAGTCACGCATTTTGGGTGGGCACTGACATTCTACCAACAAAAGCATTGTTTAGGTTGTGGATGTGTTGGTATGAAACGTCTTCTGAGGAGATTTGTAATTCCACCAGAAAATTTACCATCTCAAATACCAAAGTAAGACATCTGACATTTCCCTTGTGGCTTTAAAAGTAGTGACCTTACTGAGCTTTATCAGCATCAACTAGCTGAAAAACAAAGAGCATCTCTATTGATGGCCGAAGTCTTGGAGATGGAACTGAGTCATTCTGTGCCATTTGCTAAGTCTCACCGGGGGTGATGGAAATGAAACACCCCAAAGAAAGAGATTTAGAGCAGAACTCATTTGTCAGTACTTGAGTCACCATGATGCCACACATTCTGACTGCTCCAGCCAACAACCATGTAGAGGAAGAGCTCCCAGCTCTGAGCTATTTTCGTCTTTCTGGCCATATACATGTATGCACTCTCTTATAATGCATTAAAGCCCAAGGAGGCTAAATTAATTTATTTCTCTCAAGTGAGATAACGGATGTGTTCTGATTTACTTGGCTTAGTAAGCTGATTGGGATGCTGGTTCAGCTAAGGAAAGGAAAGGAAAGGAAAGGAGAGAAGTTAATGATGTAAGACCTAAAACCTAATAGCTTCCTTCACAAATGTTAAAGCCTGATCCTGTAATGTCGTAGCCCACCAATACACTGATAATGTACAGTAATGGTGAACTTTGTGCTTTAATTCAATTCATTTTTATCCATACAGCGCCAAATCAGAACAACAGTCGCCTCAAGGTGCTTGTTTACTTGAAAGAAAGTGCGTTGTACAAAAATTACGTTCTGTATTGTTTGAAATGTGACAAAATCAAGCTCAGTTGCACTCCTGTAAGATCAGCCAATGACCTTTTTGGTGACTCTTATACGGGGCATGTTTTTTTTACATTTCTGTGATCTGTAAGCTGCTTTGCAACCCCTCACAACCCCAGCTCCTTCATGTTGTACTGTGTACTACTTGATTCGTGTACTGGCTGTTGTCACTGACACGTGCCAGTGTAGCTTCAGTATGCTTCTCATACTGTTAACAGACATATCTATCCCTTTTCCTCAAACTCAAGTATATTGCTTCCACCTCTGTACCAAGTTGGACTTCTTATGAGACATATAAAGAATCCACTTTGTACCAATGTATTTCTTTTACCTCAAAAACATTATTTACAGCACTTACCATAGACAACTCCTTGAGTATGGGACAAAAGGTGCAGCATTATTTGTTCAGTTGTTGTGTGGTCACATTATCAAAACAGGAAAAATGAGCAAAACATTTTAAAAAAAAGAGCCTACTAACACCACTAATAAATATACAGTTATGCAATGGCTATTATATACTTACATAAAGCTTAATGAGGAAATGATCAAAATAACATTACACAATGCATTCCCATAAAATAATCATTTCCCCCGCCCTTTAGCTCCTGGCCGTTGACATTTATGTCTGCAAAAATCACCCAAAAATCAATCTTTAACAGTTCCACAACTAAAAGGCCAAACTGGTGCATGAATATGTTTTCTACAACAGCTGTGTCTTATTTGAGAGATAATGGTAATCCTGCACTGGGAAATATGAGAGAAATTACGGAATAAGGCAGGCATGTTATGGAACTCCATGAATAAAATTTTTTTTTTTTTAAAGTCTATAGGAAAATTTCACTGTAGCAAAGATGTTAGTATTTCCACCCCTTCTCCCAAAGACCCAATCACCAGCTGAATCTGCAATAATACAAGCCAATCATGCTGTCTCAGCCATTAAAGAAGCTCCAGTGTTGTGTAGCTTTGCTCATGCGTAGGAAAGGTTAAACTTGCAGTGGGTTAGAGGTTTGATGTTTTGCTGATGACATTAAAGTTATGACCGTCATTCATTCATATCAAAGAAACCTTGTGAAAATTCCAGTTCACTGTAAGAAATCTGACAAATATATCCATAACTGATAGCTAACAATACAAAGAAGTTTGACATATGGTTGACAATGGACAAGTTTCCCTCGTTTAGAAGGGCTACAGGTCCTTATAAAATCAATAAACAACCAATGACAGCCCAGAGAGTCATCATTGCTTGTAGCTATAACATATGTATCTGACCTTAATGGAGATACCATTTGAAGCCAGCACATCTTGGGTTTGAGTAAGTGTTAGTTTCCCTCCCTTTTTGCTTAGTGACATGCCTGCCACATAGAAATTAAGTTCACTTCAACATGATAGAAATCAGAAAGATGAAATCACACATGGTTTTATTACCTATCTAAAAATTCAAGGCCTAATGCCAAAGGATCAGTGTTTGATTTTTTTTTCTCTTCAATGGTATAAAAAAAGAGAAAAAGGTTTTAAATCACAGTGATTTTGCCTTGTAATAGTGGCTTTCATAAAGGTAATCCTATCAAATAGGTCTGGCTCTCTTCTTGTTGACATGTCACGGTGAGGATTTAATTAAATGTTAATAAGAGAGAGTCTGTGGGCTTTTGTGTCCTATTACCTTCATACTTATTGCTTGGTTCAGAGTGCTTCAATTCCACTTACAAATTAAAAGCAGATTACTATGTGTAGCAGCCAAGAAACCCATAGACCTCTTATATTATGTGTATAGTTTAACTGAAAATGGCTCTGCAACAGCCTCTCTAAGCATTAACGAGTGAATTAATTAGTGGAAAAAGGAACTTAACACTGTGTGCAGTAAGGAGGATAAGAAAGGTACAGTGAATAACTCATTCATCCTTTTCGAGTCCCAGAAAACATAAAGTGACTAAAGATGATATATTATTTGCTTTGTGATAGAAGCGTGAGGCTTTAGAAAAAAAAATGCTGAGGTAATGATTAGTGACTTAATGGACAGGAAATTATGCAGATAGCATTTTGTTGGTTTTGTGCTGGGTAAGTGAATAATATCTAGGTTTCCATCTGCTGATTGAGCTGCAGGGCGAGGCCTGTCTGTGCTTCTAGCATGAGATAATCATAAAAGCTATGAGGACAGCACAATAGCAAGACGGTCCAGGGTTCGAATCCACCAGCCTGCTGGGGCTTTTCTCTGCAGAGTTTCCTTGTTCTCCCTGTGCCTGCATGGGTAACCCAGCTTCCTCTCACAGTCCAAAGGCACGCATGTGAGATTAACTGGTAATTCTAAATTGACTGTAAGGTGTAGTGAATGTTTCTTTCCTGACACTATGGGATGAGCTCTAGCCCTTCCCCTGCAACTCTGAGTTGGGTAGAATTTGGGTTGCACTGAATAAAATCCAGTCAATTTTGTAAATTCTGGTTAATTCTGTGTTTGGGAAAGGAGAGTTATCAAGTTTATCGCCACTGGCTAACAACCATAGACAGTATAAAATATGGATGTAGCTACTGTGAGTTCACCCACTGCTTTCTGATGTCTCGTTCTTAAGCCTCAAGTGACAAGGCTGGTCTGACTGTGAAACCACATACTCATAGTTTGCCAATGAATTAAATGAAATTTGGGGAAGAGGACTTAATCTGAAACTGATAAAAAATCCAAAGAATATACCACTCTCATTAAAACTAAGTGGGAATCATCTAAAAATGCCCCTTTTTTATAGTGCACACAGAATGAAATCGTAAACAGTTTCACAGCTTTACAGTTTGACTGCACGGTACTCATCATTTCTGTGCATCAGGTTCTTTGGCTGTACTTCAGTCTCCTTTGTGATCCTCTCTTGAGAGGTTCGAAATGATTAAGAGTAGTTGAGCAGGTAGAGTTGGAAAGAGTTGAGCCCTTCTGAAATTTTCTACATTTGACCTGTTCCTTTACAAAAGCCCTTTTCATGCCAGTTAAATTCAGTTCTTTTGCCATGTTAGAATGATCATCCGATCAGTAGCCTTTTCCACCTTCTTCAACCTGTTTTGTTTGTTTCAGTCATGTTGTCTGGTGACCTTTTGTCAGCTTCAGCAGTGAATGACATTTATTTTTCTGACCAAATGCCAGCTTGGTTATGATAATAGGCACTGTACACATGCGCTGTCACGACTGCGTAGAAAAAGAAGAAGAAGAAAAAAAACCCTGTGCCTGCTGCACTCTGCCACTTTAGGCACCAACATCAGTCCACAGAAGTTCAACAGAGTTTCCCAGTGTTGATTTTGTACGAATCTCCTAATCTTCAATAAGCCAAAATCCATAGCATCTCATTAGAGAAATCCGAAATTGAGGCTGAAGCGGAAGCTGCTATTGAAGCAACCTCAGCTGTGGCAGAAAACCCAACAAAAAAATCTGTGGGTAGAAGGATCAGTAAGGGGTTTAGAAAACAAATTAAATCATGGAAATTGCTATATACACTATTCAAGGGAGAAAAATCGTTTCCTCGGCTTGGCTGGTCGGCAGCTGAAGCCTAGGAGCCGAGCAGTATAGAAAATAAACACCATAAATCAAGATGGCCTGATGCCCACTCTGCTGTCCAACTCTCCTGCCAAGACAGGCTCCTCTGATGC
>VVHJ01015632.1:18972-37157 GCA_015107715.1 Tylochromis polylepis | reverse complement strand
CAAACAAATCTGTGCAGACAAGCACGGCTTTTGTCACACTTGAGTTAAAAGTAGCTTGAGGAAAATGAGAAGTGAAAGAAGAACAAGAGAGTCCAAGGAGAAAAAGACAAAGCAGGGAGCTGCAGCAGGCCTTATCTTAACACTTCAGCCTGCCATAGGACTTTATATATAGACTGGGCAAGAGTGCAGCCTTGGAGGAATCATGTAGCCTGACAATGCCTTGCATAAACTTTTTTTTTTTTTTCTGATCTAGAGGCCTTATGTCTGAGCACCTTGCCCACATAACTCAAGCAGAAGACACAGGTAGCCTCAAAAATGGGAATGGCATAACGTCTTTCATGCTAACCATGGGTGTCACATTATCGCCACTGAGGGATGAATACGCTCAGCTGTCAGCCCTCAACACGAACACAACCACAGATGTTAACGCGACCTCTTTGTCGAGCTTTAGAGGTCGTCTGGTATGATAACAACCTTGCTGCGTCATGAGACTTGTCACAGAGCGCAAAGTCGGGACCTCTGTGATCCTGATGTGCAGCAACAGCAGCAACAACAGGCCTCTGTAGCTGGTAGCAGCTAGAGGCATTTCAGAAAATAAAGAGCTGTGTCTCTTTGCGATGCCTTTCTTTTATCTTGCATATCAACAAGTACAACTGATCAGGTGCATTTATCATCTGTGCAGAAAGCATGACTTCAGGGGGTGTAAGCAGCCAGATACAGATATCAAATATTTTACACAGTGACAGAGTCTCGTTCCTGCTCAGGGATGGGCTCAAGCATTCACACAAGCCTGCGCATTAGGTCACTGGGAAAGTCTAACAACTGTCTGTTTGTTCCCATCACCAACTGCCCCTCTGTGAATGTGTGTGTGTGAGAGAGAGAGAGAGAGAGAGAGAAAGGGAGAGAGAGAGCTTTGCTTCTCTCGACAAATTAAAATGTGACTTCATGCAACAAACACATCCCCTACATCCACAGTTTGAAGCCAAGAATATGGGTTTACACTCACAGCTCGGTGAATGTTTTGATATCCAAACAGTCTAAATGTGAGTGTGAGCAGGATAATTTATCACGGTGTGATGTGGGTGACACTGCTGTTACGTTTCTGAGGAGCCACTGAGGAATTCCTTCAGTTAATGACTAATTCAATAAAGTGAGTCGATAACGGCCACTTTTTATGAACACTGACCACTAAACTGGGCGAGAGAGGGAGAAAAAAGATGGCCTCATCTCCCTCTGTAGTGTGACAAGTGGCTCCAGAGTTTAAAGCTTCAAACACAAGCGGGGGTTACCTTCATCCAGCAGCCGCTCCAGATGCGTGAAGATGCCGCTGAAGTTGGGCAGGGAGCTCATCACCTTCCGGTCGTTCATCAGCTGCATTAGATAGTCCGGGTTGGACTTGGGTCTCTCCTTCACCTCTGTCTCCCCAACCATGGCTTTTGATTCAACAATAAAGTGACCTAGCGAGCAGGGAAAACTTGATGAAGGGTTTATTTTCTTTTTTCTTATTTATTAATTTTTGGGGGAGAAACACACGCCCCGAAAAGCGATGCGAGGATCCCAGAGGACTCCGCCGAGCGCGACCCGCTGACCGCTTCTCCACCTACTGAGAAAACTCAACTCTCAGCTCTGGTTAAATCGACTGTCCCTCGGTTAACGTCTCGTATGCGAGCCCTGTCTTCTTCCACACGGTCCCCCCCTCTGCCCGACTCTCTCCAGAGTTTGAAAAAGTTCCTGTACGGGGGGAGAGTTCAGCTCGGTATGACACTTTGCCCGACTCCGCGCACTTCTCCGGCGGCTACAAGTTTACCATCAACTAGTCTGATCCGCCGCGGCTCCTCCGCTTGTGTCCACCCGGTGTGTCGGTATTCTGCAGCGGGGATCGGCTCGCTATCATATGATTACAGTACGGCAGCGAGACGAGTGGGCTATCGGGAGCGTGCTGCGCGAAGCCGATCAGTGGATGGGCGGAGGAGGAGGAGGCTCGTGCCCGTCCCCTCGGCAGCAGCAGCCTGAGAAGCAGCACCCCTCTTTCTCCCTGACCCCCGCACACACATGCACGCACACTAGCGCACACACCCTCTGAATAACAATAAAATAGCTCTGCATAGGTATGTACACCTGTTCTACAACAGTTACTGTCCATCACTCAAACCATGAAGTGTGTGCGCCCCCAGGATCTGAACTTTTTAAGGTTCATGCACTTTATTAGATTTTTTTTTTAACTTAAGCTCCTGCAGAGAGGTGGATTGTACTTTTTTCTTACTTTACTGGATTCGTTTTCATTTGGTTTCAGTAGATCTGATCATTACAGTTTAGTTTTTCTTATAAATATCTTCGATTCTGGTTTAGTTTTCACGAGTTTTCAGTATTATTTTTACTTCGTTATGTAATGGGTGGCATGGCTTATATTTTGTCAGGGGTAGCAGATGTGAAGTTCAGAACTGAAAGGTACAGCAATACAAACACAGACTGGGAAGTATACTCTCCCAGTATACGTCCCAGTCTCACTAAACACAGGCACCAGGACCTCCCGAAACTGGTTATGCCGACAAATGTAACCAAATTTCCAGGAAAAGACATTTAAGGAAAATATTATAGTTTTGATGGTACACAATAGAGTCCCCCCGCCCGCAGTCTAGTGTAGTTAGACTATAGAGAAAAATGGCAAAAAACTTAAATAACATTAAAAAAAAATAAATTAAAAAATTAAATACAAATTTAAAAAACAAAGGAAAAGAATGAATACAAGTAATAGTTATTAATAATTTAAAAAGTAATAATTAATCACAATAACTAATGACAAAATTAAAATAAATAAAATGTTTTATACTTAGTTTTATTCTTCTGTTTTAGTCTCATATTAAAATTGCTTGCAAGTATTCAGCTACTGGTAAATGAAGTAAAACTGTCAAATAATACCCAGTAAAAATACTAGTAAAAGTTTTGCCTGATTTAATGTAATACTTAAAATCAAAACTTCAAAATGACCCTTGCGACTGATACATGATTAGATATGACATTATTATATTGTTAACAGTGACTGAAGCAATTGAAAAAGCAGTATTCTTCCTATACAGTGGGGTATCTGTGTCCCAGCCTCTAAGATAAGCTTAAGGAGACATGAGATGATTAATTGGGCAGGAACTGCAAAAAAGGTAACTGATGAGCTGTTTGAAGTTTTTATCTACACTTTTATTCCCATATTTGATCCTTTAATCAGAGAACCTTAAAGGGAAACAGCTCCTAAACGTCTGAAACGTTGCTTTTATGAGAAGTCGCAAGCCACACATGTCGGAAATCACTGGTTTAACCCTGAGCTGTGTATTCTATACATGTATTTAAAAAATAGCCTTGAAGTGGGCTGTAGCCGTCAAATAAAAGAAGTGGCTCATATGCAGGCGTTAAATCAGTATAAAATATAAGTTCCTCACAGCTGTGCACAAGTACAGTACTTGAATAAATGAACAAAGAGCTTTCCACCACTGCTGATTGCGTTTATCAATGGTTGATATGTTGATTGCTTTTAATGTCAGGAAATGGTTGCTTGGTCCAGCCACCCAAAGAGAGAAAAGCAGCAAAAACCTTCTATTTGAAAGGAGATTTTGGCCAGTCGAATCAAAATTGACAGCTGATTTTCTCTTATGGCTAATTGTTTGTTTTTTCAGATTACAGTTTTACACAGATTACATTTATCAGTTAAGAATATACAGCCCTAAGATCTAAATTTAACATTGAGGTAGCTCTTAATTAGTATATGTATATATTCTAGAATAAGATACCTCTATTAGAGGCTATTCTGCATATTATAGACTTTAACTACTGACAGTTTAATTGCTTTTTGTTGGTAGTACTGTACTCATCCTTGAGTGGAAAACTGAAGGAAGTATTGGTTTTAATCTCCTCTCCTTTCCTCTCCTCTCCTGTTCACACCCTTCTCTTTGAAGACTTTTGTCACTGAAATAATAAGATGGTGTGAGTGCTGCATTTGTCCTCTGTGGGTGGTTACTGCTGCTGCTGCTCAAGCAGGAGAAATGTTACCGCTGAAGAAACAGATAGGTGCGAGGGTCTAAACTTAACTTGCTGTAAATCACACGCATGTGTGCACGCGCGCACACACACACACACACACACACACACACACACACACACAGAAACACATAGTGGCGACACAGTCTGTGTGCCCATGCATACCTCAGCTTAAGCCTTTTGTCAGGCGCTGCTGGCCTCCCACCTGGTTTCTCTCCTCTTTCCAGTGTTATACACACAGTGTGTTTTTTCCTTGTAAGACCAAACTTATGATTGAGGCTGTGTGTGTATGTGTTTGTGTGTGTCCGAGCAGCAGGAATTGTAACGGTGCAGCAGTGCTGGTAATGGCTGGTCAGCTGGTATGGCGAGTATTCAGGGCGGGGGCAGCGCATTGTCCTCTCATAGCTCTAACAATGCCCCTCTGAGCAGGCCACACATCTACCAGTCACGGGCCTCACGCTCACTCTCTCTCTCTCTGACTCTCTCTCTCTGCTTTTCTTTCTGTCTGCCATATTTATTCAGCAGCATAGTGAAGTGTAAAGTGAGATGTGATAGCAGCCAGCGTCCCTGACCTTTGACTGAAGCGTCAAGGTCAACCGGCTAAAATTAGAGCTCATGTCACTCATCGCCTCTCTGCAACCACATCACACCTTGCATGTTCATTATCACGTTAAATAATTAATAAACACCTCGAAACTTGCATGTATTCATAAGTGCCACTCCTTTATGAATAATTAATGTTGTGCATCAGTTCTTAATGCACTGATTTTTAAACCAGTCTCTTATATGATCTACTCCATTAGCGTGTCTGTGAAACAATTCATATAATCAAAAAGCAGTTTGGGGCTTGGTTAGTTTATGAGAATCAATGTATTTTTCAAAGTATTTACAGAGCAAGAACTCCAACAATGCTGCACATTTTCTTATGTCTCACTGGGGTCAAAGAATTTCACTCGCCAATTAGAGATGACAATTTTTTTCTTATTTTATTTGTTTTTTTAATAACTGATTTAACTTTTTAGTGCGTTTCAGCTTTTACAACAACACTAATAATATAATAATAACAATAACAATAATAATAACAATGTTGTTTTATATCATTGTAAGCATGTTCTATTTTAGGTTTGGAAAGAGCAGCAGTCTGGAATTTACTTTTTGAAAATGGTTTCTGATGTTTTACATCCAAAATATTTAATGACAAAGGAAGCAAATAATAGGTTATTTACTTAACTGTTTTAAGCAAGTGGTGTCATTTTTTTAAAACAGTTTTCTCTTTTCTAAGTCAAAATTATTTTTAAAGAAATTGTCAATAGATTAATAAATGAAACTCAACCAATATAGTTCCTCTTCTTTCTACATTAAGAAGGCCATGCCTGCTGCATTATCACTAATGGAAAGACACCCTCTTGTGGGCTTCTAACATAAGTGAAACCATTCAGTTAAAGGTCTACAAGGCACTCAGTTTGCCACAGAAAAAATTTGAAATTTGTATTCCAAATAAAATAAATCTCAAGCGGCAGATCATAAAAATTAACTGTAGACAATTATGAGAACAGCTGTGGGAGCGTGACTGTTCTGTGACAGATTACACTGTCACAGAACAGTCATACTGTCACTGCTGGACTTAATTAATTAATTAGATCAACATGGCGGTCCGCATGATTTGGTCACAGTTGGTTACCTGCAGTCACCAACAGAGAGCAGCAGAATACAGACGACATATAGGATGCTCTTAGCAGATTAAAAGTTTAGAAGCTGCCTCTGCAGGAGGGAGTAAACACTGTCTGAAGACAATACTGAACCTTGTTTGCTTAGTCACGTATTTTAGGTGTATTACCATTAAAAGGCGAAGATGCTGCTTTTTTTTAATGCAGTATGCATAGAAATATGAGTGTGCCATTAGAAACACGAACATTGGGGTGGAAACAAAGTATCTACATCCAGTCATGGATGATACTTCAGTACAGTTCTGATGTACTTCACTTTACTTCCAAAATCTCCAATTTTGGCCTATATGTTTTACTTCTTGTCCATTTAATAATTTAGCCATGCTTTTACTTATCACTTTGCATTTTAATGGACAAAACATATCTACTTCTAATAAAGTAGGGTTTTTTTTAATAGATTAAATTAGCCAAGAAATTAAAGAGCATAAAAATATCTCTGCTACAAACTATCGTAACTACACTAAAAAGAATGATCCAATTATTCCGTGATACAACACCTATACAGAGGTCATGCTGTGTTTCAGTTCAATTCAATTCAATTTATATAGTGCGAAATCACAACCATCACAATCACCACAACCATCACCTCAAACCACTTTATATTGTTAGGTGAAGACCAACAATTAAGCTGTGTAATCATAACTTTTGAATGTAGTACTTTTACCTGAGCACTTTCTCTGTGTTGCAATGCTACTTTTGGTTAGGTACTCAGCTAAATAATTGACGCTGGCCCTAGTGGAAATTAAGAACTTGTACTCAGATACTTAACTGAAATGCTATTTTTGGCTACTTAGCTCCGCTGTATACAGCTCCAACATTAAAATGCCGCTGATTACCTGATGGATAATGAATGCTTTTACCTGCTACTTCAAGAAGTTACTTTAATTTCACATAATTTTTTAAAATAGAAATTCAATAAAGTGGCACTTTTCTTTCACACCACCCTGATCCTCACTTTCCCATGTTTGTCTCTATCTCGGTCTTTCGTGTCTTGAATCCTGCAGCAGGACATCACCTGCTCACCTGGTCGAGGGGTTCATGCTAATCTAAAGCCGATTAAGCTTCTTATCTACTCAGCACTGGTTATGTGCTTTGGTCCAACAAAAATACAGCACAGAGTTGGCCTCTTTACCGTTCCTGCTGACTCTTCACAGCACCCCCTTCACATCTGCTCTAACAAAACCACACTGGCTTTAATATCATGGCTCGTAATTCCTCATGGCTGAGGTTTTGAGAACATGTGGATTTCAATTCAGATACACACGTTATTAGTGGATTTAGCTTCAACAGGATGGATAAAGAGTACCTTACAGGTTATTATTTACCAATATATGAACCAAAGGGATCAAGGGATTTTCCGACTTGCATCCTCTGAAGTCAAAGCTCATTTTAGAGTAGATTTAAGTAACAAAAAGTGCATAAAACCAAAGAAAAGAACAACTGAGAGTTACATTTGTTGCATGTTTCTTGAGAATGCATCCTGTGTATAACTCCTCCTCAAGCACACACACATACTGTACACACATGTCCTTACATTGGACATGTGAAAAGTCATCCCATGGCCATGTGAAAGCAGTAATACCTTAATAGCCCTTATCCTATTGGCTTAATAAGGAACCAAGTGGCACTCACAGCACGCCTCATGACTCAAGGTCGAGACAACACAACACCATCATTGCACTGCTGTATGTCATCTCTAAAATCCTTTATTCAGATATACAGTCAGCATAATCTCTCCTCTACACAGTCACACAAAGCCAATAAAATTATTTGGAAAAAAAAAACCCAAAAACTTTACATTGATTTAAATAAAAGATTCAACTTAATTATATTCTTTTAAAAAAGTTAATTTTTCATCTTTTCTACATCATATACAAAGGTATATACTGTACATACACATATGTCAATATACAGATACTGAATGCACTAGGGAAATATCAAAGAGGATCTGAGATTACAGTACAGGGGTCAGGAACCAAGATTTAGCTGCCAATTTCAGGCCACAGGTTTGGAGTCGCCCCATGTTTCTGAACCTCCTGATTCCCATGATCAGTCTTGATCCATGTGTTGCCTAATGCATGACTGATTCATTTAATTGGAAATTATACTCCATCTCAGCTGTTTATCCAGTGAACTGGAGTATAAATGGAAGCAAGTCGGTGGGGTTAATTTGTCTGCTTTGACTATAAAGTAGCCTAGATGGGTTAGTAAAAATAAAACACTGTGAAACCTGAGTTAAATGTCTTCAATCTGCACCTTTGGTTTCCACGAGAGGGGGGGATTGCATAGCAACCACCATCCCCACCAAACTATGTGACAGCAAAATAAAGAAGAAAATTACATGCTTCAGTACATATAACATTTACTTGATTTATAACTTTGCACTTTTTTTGGAGAAAAAAAAACCGCACAAAGTGTCAGAAAGCAGGACTGTAAACCTAATTAAAAACATGCTGGTGCAAAAACAAACAACAACAACAACAACAACAAAAAAAACCCATGATGGTGCTTTTGTTTTACTGGGGAAAACCAAAACTAAAAATCCATCGAGCTGCTATTTATCAAAATATGAATATGTAATATGATCCTTTCACGTCCATTTCTAATGAGTTCATAACCCAATATATGAGTAGGCCTACAAAATAAATGCTGGTAGAAAAATCTCACATGTCTTTGATTTTCTCCTCAGGTGGGAGTGGGGTCAGTTTGTTCAGGTGGGGCTAGCTCAGCTCACTGTTTCAACCGCTGCCTCACCCTCCTCCACCTTGCTGCCTTTGCCCATGGACTTCATTTTGTCCATGATGTCAGTGAAAGTCTCCTTCACTGTCTTCTCCAGGAGCCAGCCCTCGCTCTCGCTTTCTGGATCCTCCGGATTAGCAAGGTTAGACAGGGAGCTGTGGACGTACTGCATGCCCACAGTCACACCACCCTGCAAGGGACAGGAACACAGATCTGATAAACTTAATGTGAAATGTAACCATGACACATGAAAGAAAATGGTTAAGAAGGGAATTTATTACACACTTGTGCTACAATAATTTGATTGAAATTCAGATTTAATCAGAAAGATGGAAAAATGATATCATATAAAGGAAGTCATTGCATTAAAGTTAAAATAATGTTGTTTGAGGTTTAGAAGATAATATTATCGAGACAATTAGCCAATTAGCAGAGGATGTCTAGACAAAAATCTGTATTGTCATCATTATTGGTGATTGAAGTTTTGAATCAGAGCTAAGGAAAAGCATCATCCTTGCTCAGCTCCAAATTAGTGGGCCTGTTCTATTCATTTCTAGTTTCATATTTTATTCTTGAACTATAGTTAAGGAACATTGCATGTTTCAGTTAAAAATAATATTTATTTATCTTCTACTGGGTCTTGGTGCTGCATAATGTATGATTTTCTCTGACTGGCTGCCCTGCCCAAACAGAAGATTGGAATAATAGGTGGTGTTCACAGCCTGAGCTGTTTGCATCGGATGCCCACATTTGAATATCCCCTCTTTAAGATATCACACAAACCCAAAAGTATAAACATAGAGCATTTAGAGCAGACGTAGGATGACCTCATTCTTATAATTCTGCTATGTAGTTGTGTTTAATATGACAAACCAGGCATAATAGGTCCACTGTAATGTGTCGGTTGTACACAGTGAATTTTAGCACTCACGGATGCTGAAAATGTGCTGCAGCATAACAACACTGATTACTTAACTAGAAATGTAATCAATAATGCTCTTTCAGATAAATTAATAAATCCTTTAATTAAATTTCAAGGCAAAAATGGAAAATATCTGATGTTGTAATAATTTTAACTTCAGAACTTCAGATTCATTAATAATAAAAAATGGCTTCACCTATTATTTTGAATATCTTCTAAATGCTTAGAAATGTTTGCATGGTTTTTATAAGTAGGACATGAAAAGATTATACAACTTTACATCTTTCAATAAATGTATCTGAGTCAGAAAGTGTGTAATATACTGTAAATGTGTTGTGTTAAGGCAAATATTCAAGCAGGGAAAATGAAATTAAGAGCTTTTCTAAATTCTTGAAGTAATCTACAGCCTATAGGGCTAACATCTCATTAGGACAGTTAAGATCCAGTTACTGTAAATGGAGACATCAGATCAGGAGCTCAGACTCCTAGAAATAAGTATTTCCTTGTCACCTCTTGCAGATTAACCCATATGTGTCAGCACAGAGATGGTTGCATAACTCCTCTTTTAAATCTATCATTCCTCAGAGTGTGCATCTGATTAGCTAAAGCTGTGTTTTTAGAACAAACAATTGTCTGCTGGATTTCTGGGGCACAGATGTTATCTGTATGGCTCTATTTACTGTCTCCTTGAAGTGATGCAGGAACCCAAAAAATTTATATCATCAGTGTGGTCACTGGCTTCAAGGATTCACCTGTACATGTCTATTTGTTCTGCGTAATCATAAGCAGATAATTTGGCCTTAAAAACAACAACAGATGTTGGCAGTGGAGGCCAAGGAGAAAGTTGAAGAGAGGAAAGAGGACACACATGGCTATTACAGGATTTAGGTAGAAAGTAGCAGGTGAGAAACTGCAGGTGAGCTCAATCATGCCAAAGGTGGCACAGGGTAACTCGATAGTAGGGCAGGAGAAAAGATATTTAGGTAAAGAGGATATTGGTGTTTGGGAAAGAGATGCAGTAAGTGGATATTACTGATAGCGTGGGCAGACTGTGGAAAGAAGGGAAGAAGCAGGGATGGAGGAAATGGATGGAAGAAATGCCAACTAGGTCAAGGATTTGCATGTTTATTCACCTGACTTCCTACTAGCTAGACATTAAAGACTCTCTCAGTTCCATTCATTTAACTGAAAATGATCTGAAGACAAAATGCAGAACAGTGATTAAAAATCTAGTCTGATACAGGTATAATATTTGAGACTTAAGAAGGCTATTGTCACTTTTTTCTGCTGAGAGATGAAGCTTCGGTTCATAAGGTGTGCAGGTATGTTATAAGTTGGTGTCTATTTTTTTAGGCCCACTATGCAACTGGAGCAAATGTGATGAGTTAATTCGAGAATTTCAGTGAAAATAAACTGAGAAAAAAAATCAACATATTTATTTCCAACTGTTCTTCCAAAGTGACTCTTGCAAAGTGAAATGTATTGCTAGGCCCGTTAGAGACTGTCTAATCTACTGCATGGAAGTGAGTTGGACTGAAGTCATAGGTTAATGACAGAAGGGGAGGTTAACCAGTTGCCAAGCCACCAATTTGTCTTTGTTCATGTAAAAATTAGAAGTACTGCTTGAAAACACTTAGACACATAAATATCTCCGATTTGTCAGATGGAATGGGCTGTATCATCTGTATTATTATTCTAAACATAACAATTTTCCAGATTATTTCTCATTTCAAATGCAGCTTTTCCCTGTTCAGAATTCTTTGGATCTTAACATAGCCCACTGGGAATATGGAAAAACATTGCCCGGTGCCCATTTTCCTATCAGCTGTTTCTATTGTAGGCTCCACCAACAGATTTCAAGGCTAGAGTAGTGCTCAAAAGAACAGTCCGTATTTCTGATTAGAATGACTAACACACCTGCCTAGCTTCGATTTAGATATCAGCAGGGTCGTTGCTATTTCCAGATATTGAAATGCCAAGCTTATCAAGAAACAAACCAGCTGTTTGTATCTTCAAACAAGCCTTCCACCAGTGGACAATGCAAGGCTGCATGTAACTGAGAACATTACTGGATGAATTCTTTTTATTATCCATGTATTTAGCTTACAGCAATATTGCCTTTTCTGTAATGGGGTGACAACAACAATATTTTGTGCATGTTGCTGTTGCATTTGGAGGATTTGAAAAACACCCATTACAATTGAAACACTCAGCAACTCTCAAGTAGGGCCTTCTATTGGTTATTTTCTTTCCATTGGAGTAGATTAATGAGGACGTAATGTTTGCAAAACCAACATTATACAGAGAAAATGTTGCACTAGAAGACTTAATTAGACATTTATGCTTGATCTCCATTGCTCCATGCAGTGGATAGTGCATGGGATTGTCCTAACTTTTAAATGAAGTTGAAAAAAAGAAGTAAGAAGTGAACATTGTTTCGATTAATGTTTGTCTGTAAGTCTGTGGCACTGACCTCCAGCATAGTGACCAGTATCACCAGGGCTCCGATGGTGTTCATCATGCCTCCGTAGTAGGACAGCAGGGCATCGCGGCATCCCCGCTTCCACACGTTGAGATCCTCTGTGTAGTGGTCATAACTGTAGTGGGCAGAGTTGTTGGTCATCTGTGTCTGAATGCAGGGTCTGGGGGAACTGGGGTTACAGCAGCTGAAGGGCACACCATCCATCAGATACTGGCCATCAACATTACTGCCAATACGGCTAGGAAGATGAGGAACAGTGTCATGTTACAAAGGGTTGGAGGTGAAGATGATGTTAAAGGTCAAGAATGGGCTGTTACTTGAATTAGCAAGCCTGTCTTAGACTTCCCTTCTTTCAGATTTAACTGGAATCCATACATCACTGCAGGTCATAAGGGGTTGTATTATATTTTGCAGCACAATCTTACAGTTACAATAAACAACATTAAATCACCTTTCCAACCTACACAAAGCTAGCCCGAATTGGGATTCAGTCATCAGCTAACATTTTACACACTGCTGTTTCAAAATATCTCAAGGAGTACATATTAAGGTCTAAACAACTGCAATAAGCAAGAAGGCAGGCACTCAAACATTGAAATTAGAATCACTGCTGAGTCTGAGTAGCTGATCTTGACTGTGATTGAGAGTAGTAGGTCAATGGAAAGACAAGTGCAATTGGATCACAAAGAACTGGGGGGGTGTCAGATATGTATTGGTTATTTCTAGAAATGTCACCACCTACTTGAGCTCTCCAAATTATGACCCAGACAACTTGTTGGTCAGAAGCACAGAGCATATAAGAAAGACTTTATGATGTAAAACAATTCTGGAGTTATTGTTACTCAGAAAGTTGGCAATGAATGTGATATCTTACATCTATAAGTACAACAAAGACCTGTAATGGGACCACAGCAACTCTGACCCCAAATGCTGCCCAGTTAGAAAACTGTAAAGAATAGCTGTTTCCTGTTTTCATGATAACGCTATTGTCCTTTGTTTATGCTAATATGAGCAACTCTGGCTACAAATTTTTTGACTGGCAGTGCTGTTACTGGAGTGCTGCCATGTCCTCTGCTGACTGGACGAGACACTGGTTCATGAAGGACAAGACACTGTAATCCTGGAGATTAAACACTAATTATGTCCCGGCACACAAAATTGTTTACAAAAAGTTAAGTGGTGCTGGTTGGCCCAGACATAAACAGGCTACTGCAAAGACTTCACATAGGACAGGGCTTGACTGTATCTTTTTCTGCAACCATTCACTAAAGTCCAGATCTTCACATAAAAATGCCCCCAGATCTCTTCTCTGACCCCAAGAACACGTCTCCACTATGAACTATAGTGGTCACCATTTCTGCTATGATAATCCTCAGTGGATGAAAGTAAGTACACCTTCATTTCAAATCCACTTATACTGAACTCTAACTTTGCACAGATCACCCCACCTCAGCAGCTTGGTGCACTTAGGTTCAATGGCAATCCAAAAACATTCACTTTACTTCCACATCATACATTAAATATCTCTGCAACTTTTAAAGCTTACAATAAAGGGTTTAACTTTTTTAAATCTCTGTCACTTACTCTCTGACTTCCTTTGAGCTGAAGTCCAGGTAGCGGTTGCTGACCCACTGAATCTCAAACCAATCTCTGTAGTTGTCATTTCCACAGCAACGAAACTCAATCTGCATCAAGTCCAGGGTCCTCTTCATGTAGCAGCGTCCCGGTGTATCGGTGTCCTTGTAGTACCTCATGCCATTCCTCAACCCTTCAGCCAGGGTGAACTGCATAGGGATTCTCATCAAGAAACACAGCAGGGCTGTGGCAAGCAGCAGGGCGTTGAATCCCACACAGAATACCAAGTAGGTCTTCAACATGGGCTTCCACTTTGCAAACTTTTCGGGGTCCAGTGAGTCATAGCAGACTTTGCCTCCAAAGACATTGATGCTGCAGGCTATTAGGCCCATGAGAATAAGCAGATTGGGCAAAAAGTGGCTTTCATTGTTGTCCATAAGTTCAGAGCGTTTTCGCAGCTCAATCTTGAAGAACAGACCCATGCTGAGGACCAACACACCGGCCAGCACAGCAAACCAGTACATGAACCAGACTGTCTGAGCGAGCTTTACTCGCTTTTTCAGATCAAACTTAACTGGCAACAAAGCCATTCTTCAATCTGTGATGTGTCCTTGCCTGTGAAAAACACTGCAGGAGTTCCAAGATTTCCCCTTCGGTTTAGATAAAGTTCTTTTATATGCCAACCTGCAGTTCCCTGTTTGTTTGTAATCAATATGTCCTCTGGCTGGTCCAAAAGAACAGATGAATCAGCTCAGTCTGTAATCCATCCTATGGCAAAAGAACAGCTATAAAGGACTCAGGAGAACAGCACAGGAGCCTTATTTCAAAGGTTCTTCTGCACTATTGTGTCATAAACTTCGGTGTTCAAAAAGGTTTATTTCTTCAAACCTTTACAGGAGAGGCCAATGTTGCGTTCTCTCAAAGAGGTTGAGGGTGGCCGGGGATCCTCATGATTAAACTCAAAGTTGCAGTACGTCATGCTAAGCCCCTGTAAGCAGCCTGATCCAATTTACAGAAGATGAGCCTGATCGTAAGCTGCTGCCAGGGGCCATAATTGGTTTGAGTGTTCATGTGGTCATGGTTGCCTTGATCAAACACATCAGGAGCAGCACAAGTTTCAGCAGATGGTTGATAAAGATAATGGACTTGACAGTAGGGCTAATGATGGAGCCTAATCATTCATAGGTATGGGGTCCACAAGCTTAACACAAACCAGATGTCTTCACAACGGAGCAAAAACACTGAGTTAATAAAGCCCCAGTAACACATTAACAGAGACAAATTTCAGGCTCACATATTGGAGTTTCCAGTATGACTGTACTTTGGAAGTAATTGTTTAATAAATCAAGACCAAACTGTGACAAACTGGACAGATTAAAATTTAGCTTAAACATGATAAAACATGAAAATTCAATGTTTGTAATAAACTTTATCTAACAAGCCAATAAAAAAATATTCTATTGCTTTCATTGATGTTCTTGTTGTCATTTGCTATCTTGGCAGTTAGAACCAATACAGTGTCTGGCACATACACGAGCCAGATACTTATGCTGATCAAAGCCAGGCCTTTCCCTGAATGGTCTCTTCTTCCTTCTCCTTGTGGCTGGATGTGAGAGCTGCAGTGTTGCTAAATGTTTACCAAATGCAATTAGAACACTAAATGCTCAATCTCCTTATGATCTTTTCACAATGTCTTGCATCAAACCTTTGTGTGTGTTCAGCGCTGTCTCACTAACAATACTTATTTGTTATAATCATAAAATTGCAGTTGTCATAGACATGAATGTCATGCTAACACCAGGTATTCAATGACTTATTTAAACTGTTGGCCGAATGAACATTTCACAGCACTACTGGTTTATTCAGCAAAGACATGTTGTATTGTCTACAACCTGAGTGAACAACTACAGATTTTAGGTAGCAGCTGCCAAAAGCTCTTGCGTCACTACTTCATGCAGTAACCCTTGATAATGTGCCACGTTTGTTCAGCAGATAATCTCTGTTCTCTCATTTTAGCACTCTGTTTCAATCATGGACAGTCCACTACACTTTAATATTATCAGATACTTGCTGTGATTGTTTTAAACTACATTTATTAAGCCATTTTTATTTTAATTGATTTACTTTATTGAATTTTAGGAGCCATTTCACTCTATATTGCCAATTTATTCTATTATCTTCAGTTTTTCCATAGCATTCCATGTTTTTTTTCTAATTTTTGGCTTTTTAAATGTGCCAGACTGTATTTTAATTAGAATTAACACATTGAGGTCTTTTCCATCCATCCATTCTCTACCACTTATCCTTTTCAGGGTAGCTGTCTTAGGGCAAGAGACAGGGTACACCCTGGACAGGTCGCCAGTCTGTCGCAGGGCTAACACATATAGACAGACAACCATTTGCACTCACACCTATGGGCAATTTAGAGTATCCAATTAACCTAACCCCACTAACTGCATGTCTTCGGATTGTGGGAGGAAGCCGGAGTACCCGGAGTGAACCCATGCAAACTCCACACAGAAAGACCCCAGCCTGATGGTGGAATTGAACTCAGGACCTTCTTGCTGTGAGGCAACAGTGCTAACCACCATGCCACCATGCTGCCCTTGTCATAAATGTATCATATGCAATGTTTTCTTTTTCTTTAATGACACATATCAGCGTGACAAAAATCAATAAGATCTTAAATTTTCTGGGAAAGAATTCTAAATGTAACCATTGTTCTTGATTAACAGACCACTGAGAGTACTCAGTCCGAAACCACCACTGCGTGCTCTTTTAAGAAAGCTTTACATGATGCTCAACAAATACTTAGACCAGGGGTCTCAAACTCCAGTCCTCAAGGGCCGCTGTCCTGAAACTTTTCCATGTGTCCCTGCTGGAATACACCTGAACACAATTAGTAGGTCATTAGCAAGACTCCACAAAACTTGACTGCACGCTGAGGTGGCAATTCAGCCATTCGATTCATGTTACAGCAGCTCGAGTGAATGAACATGGTGCAATAAAAGTACTTTTTCCAAACACTTACATTTACTTGAGTAGGGTTAGGGGTTGCCACTTCAGCATGCAGTCAAGTTCTATACTCTTGTTAATGACCTACTAATTTTATTCAGGTGTGTTGCAACAGGGACACATGGAAAAGTTTCAGGACACCGGCCCTCGAGAACTGGAGTTTGAGATCCCTGACTTAAACTGTTTAATCAGTAATATAAGTATATCAGAATTGGTGTCTTAATATTTTTGTGTAATAAACATTTATTCCTCATTCCCTCTGCAAGAAAACCTATATAATTTCCTCATCTCTCAAAAGATGCACATTTCACATTAACTGCAAACACTAATTACATATTTCAATGCAAAAAAATATTTAATATAAAAATGGCCAAATTAATTGCACTTTATGGTCATCAGAAAACACATCTTGAGAACGCATGAAAGCTTGAGTTCCTTCAGCGTTGGTGAAGTCTTATTGAAACTTTATTAGTAACTTAGCAAGAAGGGTAACCAATGGAATTCTGGTTTTCAACAGGGTGCTCTACTTTGTCCACAAACTTGTTTTTGTTGTTTTCAGCCTGTCCCAATGCCAACCTACTTGAAATCTGCCTTTGAGCTTAAACTCCTCAGAACCAGACTTATTTTGGGAAAAAAAAAAAAAGAACAGAAACACTGTAACAGCCCAAATGAGGTGAATTTTTATTTAAATATATTAATGAAGATTATATCCATGAAATAACGTGGACATTAAATGTGCATTCTGGCCGCAAGCAGTTCATGTGAAATTTCTACTGCCATTTGTTTTAGTGCATTAGGTCATTAAAAGTCACATTCTAGGAGTCCCAGTTGGCTTTTCTGTCTGCTTCTGGAATAATAGTCCAGTTCGGGGAAGATGTTCCAGCAGCAAGCCAGTTGAAGTCATCCACCTGACCCCAGTTGTTTCGGGCCCGGTCCAGCCCAGACATAGTGAAGTCCTCTTCCAGTGTGGGATAAGACCAGGTGAACGGGGCAAAGCTCACTCCGCGACAGTCCTCTATGATGGCTCGGCTGGTGACGTGCAGGTACACCTGTGTGTCGGTTGTGTTGTGGGTCCGCAGCTGCTGACAGGGGAAGGCCAACACGCTGTTTCTGCAATTATCTACAAAAACTGAACTGGACACTGGCCCGCACAGAATCTCACAGCTGTCGATGTGTTTCAGGTGCAGTGTGCTGGGGGAGCCAAACAGACGCACTTTGCAGTTGGTCAAGTGAGTGAGGAGCACATCTCGTTTTTGGATTTCCTCAGCCGTCTTGGTCAGAAATTCACTGGTCACATTGGAGAAGCCGCACTGCTCAGCGGGTGCTGCTCCATCTACCTGGGTCCTACCTGTCTCTGCAGGTGTGCCTTCATCACGGGGAGGGGGATGAGCCTCTTGTGCAGAGGCTTTATCTGCTGCCTTGGTACGAGTACGAAAGGCAAACTTCTTCCTGGGCAGAGCCTCCTCTTTGGTCTCAGAGAGCAAGGTTTGAAGTTTCTGGAGAGCAGCCTGGGCTTGCCTGAGCTCGTACTGCGTTAGAAACTGCATGCTGTCATTCAGAAACTTTTGCAGCTGGAGAGTTTTGGCCGTGGCCTCTTCCAGTTTCTCAGTCACCACAGCGCGCTCAGCTCCGGAGCAGCTGGACAGCAGCTCCTCTATACACGCCCGCTCCATGTTGAAGGCGCTGGAGAAGTACTCGC